>JAAAKG020009991.1:0-46211 GCA_010014905.2 Druon quercuslanigerum
AAAAAACAAAATTTCCACTTTTCCAACTCAATAGAAAAGTTAAAAATATCCTTTTTTCGAATTCAGAGAATTGAAAATATAAAAATCCTCTCATTCATCAAAAACATTATTAATTATTATTATATATAACATTATCTTGTGAAATTTTTATGTTTTCGGATTGAAAATTGAATTAAAATAACTGTTTCGTTAAAAATTCAACTTTTTTGTTGAAAATACATCTTATTTTTGTGAAAAATACTCTTTTTAATTTAGAATAAAAATATTATTTAGTTAAAAAACTACTCCTTTTTGCTAGAAATTAGTTCCAGTCGTGAATCAATTCATAAAGATTCGGAAAATTTAAATTTTTAAAAGTTTTAAAAGAGTAACAAATTTTCTTAAGATTTCTGGAAAATTCCAAAATTATTTTTTATTTTGAAAAATTAATTTGAAGATAGTATTTCAAAAGATTTCAACAGATTTTCATAATTTCGAAAAAAAATGTTTTTAACAGATTTTATTTCATTTTAGGAAAAGTACCAATAGTTTTAAAACACATTTTGTTTGGAATTTAATGCCAAAGTTTTATTTTTAATTTTACGATAAATTCGAATTATTTTGAAAGATATTTGGAAGTTTTAGAAGTTTTGAACAGATCCAAAAATAATTAAAAAGTTGAAAGTAATTAAAATAACTTAAATGAAAATGTTAGTTTTTGAAGATTTTGAAACAACCTTCGAAACTTTTTTATCATTTTGAAAGGTATCAAGGTTTTGAAAATTCTTCTCTTGGTAGAAATTTCACCTTTCGATTAAAAATGCAATTACGTTGTAGAAAATGGATATTTTTTTCCTTACAAATTCATGTATTTTGTTAAAAATTCGTTTTTTTGGTAGAAAATTAATGTGCTTGTTCAAAAATTCTTCTTTTTTGTAGAAAATTCAATTGCTTTGTTAAAAATTACATTTTTTGTTGAAAACTCATACTTTCGGATTAAAAATTCAACAGTTTGGTTAAAGATTCAACTTTTTTGTTGAAATTTCATTTTATTCAGATGAACTCAACTCTTTTTTATTTAAATTAAAAATATTTCTTCTTCTAAATATTGAATATTGCATTTTTTGTCGAGTATTCATGTTTTTTTATTCAAAATTCATTTCTTTAGTTCAAAACAGATCTATTTCGTTTAAAATTCTTTTTTGGCAGAAAATTCGCTTGTTCTCAAAAAAAATTAAAAATTTGCAAAGATTAACAAAAATCTAGAGAAAATGTGACACATTTATTGGAAAAATTCAAATCATTTTTCTGAAATTTCGAAAAAACTAGCAAAGGTTTTGAAACAAAATTTTTTAATTTTGCAAGACTACAAAATTTTAGAAAAAATTCAAGTAAGTTTAAGAGATATTTAAAAAGATTCAAAAACGATTAAAAAATGCTTCAACATTTGAAAAAATTTTAAACAAATTCAACAAAATATATGTTTTAAAAAAAAATTTGTAAAAAATCATGTTTTTAAGAATTTTGAAAGATTCAAAAAATTTAAGATTCGTGGGTAATTTTCGAATGATTTAAAAAAAAATTAATTTTAAGGGAAAATCGGATAAATAGTTCAAAGTATTTAAAAGATACAAGAATAGTTTAAAGCTTTAAAATATTTTAAAACTATTAAAACAAAATGTAGATTTTTGAATATTTTGAAACCAAATGTAGAAGCCTTTTAAGAATTTTGAAAGGTTTCAAGAGAATAGACCAATTTTTTGAAGATTTATAGAGAAATTATAAATTAATTTTATTTTGAAAAATGAATTCTAGTAAAAAATTGAAAATGGTTTCAAAACATTTCAAACGATTTTCTAAATTTAAAAAAATGTAGCTTTTTCAATTCTGGTATCATTCAGTTTACAATGCGTAATTTAAAAGTGTATATTTTTAATTTGACAAATTAAAAGCGTTTGAAGTCGAAAATTTTTGATAAATAAAGTATTATTTTATCAATTGTAAATATAAATAAATGAAAAAATAATTTTTTAAATGGATCTGTAACATAAATGTTAAAAAGTAAAGAATAATTTATTTCATAAAACGATTCTAAATTCTTTTAAAGTTTAAGAATTTCCAGATTGTTACTGTCTCAATTCGAAAGTGTTAGTCATTAAAAAAATTTAAAGGTGCAATTGAAACTTTATAAACTTTATAAAAAAAATATTTTAATTAAGAAAAAGAATAATTATGTAATATTTAGCAATATTTGACTTTTAATTTAATTTGAGTAAATTATGGCCAAATGTTTAAAAGAAAACAATTTTAATTTTAATTGTTTGATATAGAAACCTTTGAGTTATTAAAATTTCGAAAAGCTTTTAAATTTTGAGCGTTACAATTTTTATTGTTCTATTTAAAAAATCTTTATTTTGTAAACAAAATTGTTGAATTTTTATGCAGAAATAATAATTAAATACTTATTATTTGTAGACAAAATTTGAGTAATTTTAAGAGATATTTAGAAGTTTTGAAAAGATTCAAAATTAATTTAAAACTTTAAATTATGTCTACAAATGCCTACAAAGTTTACAAAATCCTGGAATTTTGTTTTAATCCTCTAAATCCTCTCACAGGGTCTTTTTTGGCAATTTTGGAAATCTCTTAAAATCTTTTTAAATATTCTGTTAAAATAATTTTTCAAAATGAAAAATTATTTACAATTTTCCTAGGAATATTAAGAATTTTTTTTCTTTTCTGACCTTTTACAATTCTTAAAAAGCTTCTAAATTTTATGTTCTAAATTATTTTTGAATCTTTTAAAACTTCTGAATATCTCTTCAAAAAACCCTAATTTTTTCTAAAAATAATAAGTGTTCCAAATTGTTATTTATAAATTCAAATTTGAAGGAAATGTTTTTCGAATTCGCAGGATTTTTTAGAAGTTTTAGGACAGATTCAATTAATTTTGCAAGTTATTTAGAAGTTCTAAAGCAATTTTTTAAATAATTTTAAATTTAAAAAAATATAAACCAACTATTTAAAATGAAAATAATTTAACTTCTTATTTAAGAACTTTTAAGTTCATTCACTAAATCATTAATTAAGAGCATTGAAAATGTTAATGTGGATTTATATTTTTCAAACCTAATCTAAATTTTTGAATTCTATAATTTATTAATGTTAAAAATTCTGAATTTTGCAGATTATCTGAATTCCATTTAGAACTATTCAATTCAAAAGTGTTAGTACCTTCCAGCTTATACGTGTAAATTATTGAGCATTTGAATACAAAATTTTGGAATTGAAAAACATTTAAACGTCAGTTTTAAAAGTTTAATATTCAAGAGTTCCACTTTGAATGCTTTAATTTTTTGTTTATTTTTTACTACTTTAAATGGAAAAAATTTTTAAATAGATTTCAATTTAAAAAATTGTAACGACCGGGAAATGACCGAGAATTTTTTCCTTCGATTAAAACGGCCACCCTGAGTTTTGAATGATTACAAAATTTGAAAAAAATAGAGTAAAATTCAGAGATATTGAGACGTTTTAAAAAGATTCAAAAATAAGTTTAAACCACATGTGAAAAAAGACTTTGTAAACTTTCACTTTAAAATAATTTTAAAATATACAATTTAAAATAATTTCTGATCAGATTTTTAAATTATAAAGGGGAAGGACACAGACAACAGATGCAGTGCGATTTTGTCCAAATTGCGACTTACTTCTGATAATGAGTCGCAAGTTTTGACTCATACAACCCGATCGACTTTGGCGACTGCTGCAAATACAATGCGAAGTAAAAGACGGAGTATTCGAAAACAAGTTACAAATCGTCTCAGCATGTACAATGTGGATACACGATTGCCCAAAAGTCAGCCGAACAGAAAAACAAGTAAATATATTTTCACAATTTTCTAAAATTCTAGATTTCTGAATCTATCAGAATACCTGCAAAACCTGGAATTGCTAAGGAATTTTTATATACCTGGAAAAACATGAAAATATTAGAGAATATTTTTTTTGGTTACTGAACTTTTTCGCGAGGGTGCTTAATTTTTTTATTGCAATATAAATTGCAAAAAAATCATTCTTCATTTGCAAAAGTAGCTTTATATTACTGTATTTAAATATTTTGGTAAAAATTCATTTTTTTTTGTTAAAAATTGTTTCGTTTTCAGTTGATAATTCAAGTACTATCTCATTGAATTTGTACATATTTTTTGTTGAAAGTTTATCAGTTTGTTTGCAATATTTTCTCTCTGTTGAAAAGTCGTATTTTTGGCTTGAGTTAAACTTTTTTTTACTACAAATTAAAAATCTTTCTTGGTTGAAATATAAACTATTACATGTTTCACTCAGAATTTATTTTGTTTTGAATGAATATTTAATTACCTGGTTGAAAGTTAAACTCTTTGGTCAAAACATAATTTTTTTAGTTAAAGGTTTATTATTTTAATTGAAAATTCATGACTTTGGATGAAATATTTTTGTGTGTTTTGAAAATTAAATCTGCAAATAATTCCTTTTAATAATCAAAATCATAGAAAATCTTATGAGAATTGAAACATTTGTGGTTTTTAAATAATCTTCGGCGGCTGAGTGAAATCTTTTAAAATATCGAATAAATTATTGTAAATATTATACACGTTTTGTTAGTCAAATAGCTGGAAATTATTATCTTTTAAAAGTTAGTCTTTCTTATCAAAAACTGGTGTTTTAAAACCCAAATCATTATAATTTGGAAAATATTTAAAATCATTGAAAAATTTTGGCTTCCTTTATTAGCTTACATATTTCAACAATTTTGATTCAAAGATTTTTTCTTTCTTTTTGTATAGATAATTCGTAATTTCGGTTTAAAAATTAAACTGTTTGGTTAAAAATTCAATTATTTGGTTGAAAAGTCGTCCTTTTAGTTTGATAATTGATCTATGTTGGTAGAAATATTATATTTTTTGTTAAAAAATGCAACTGTTTGATTGAAAATGAATCAGTTTTGGTTGAGAATCCAACTATTTCAGTGAAAATTTCACTTTTTTGAATGAACTCATCTGTTATAAAATTAAAATAAAGTTTTTTTGTTTAAAATATCATCTATTACTTTTTTTATGAGAATTAATCTTTTCTTTTAGGTTGGAGGTCATATCTTTTTTGTAGGAATTCCTTCTTTTTTTTATTTTATTATTGAGTTAAAAATTTTACTCTTTTTGTAGAAAATTCATCTTTCTGTTTTGAAAATTCGACAAATGTAATTGAATTTTTTTTCTTTCTTGGTTGAAAAATATGTTTTGGTTCAAAATTTAATTATTTTCTTGAAAGATCATCTTTTTTATTTGAAAATTTATCTCTTTTGATAGAAGTTTCATATTGTTTGCTTAAAAATGTCACCATTCAGTTGAAAATGATTCTGTTTTGGTTGAGAATTCAACTATTGGATTGAAAGTTCGTATTTTTGACAAATTAAATTGTCATTAAATCAAAATTTAAGAAAAAAATTATATGAAATATCAACTATCACATTTTTTGTTGAGAAATCATTTTTTTAATTATTCTCTTTTGGTAGAAATTTCTTATTTTTTGGTTAAAAATGTTCTTTGCATGCTTAAAAATTTAATTATTTTATTCAAAATTCAACCATTTTGTTCAAGGTCACCCTTTGTATTGACCTTGTACAAAATTTTGTAGAAAATTCGTCTTTTTCCTTATGAATTCAATATTTTGGTTGAAAAATCAGTTATCTCGTTGTTGAAAATTGATCTTTTTTGGTTAAAATTCAATTATTTTCTTGAATAATTCAACTAGTTAGTTGTAAATGAACTTTTTTATTGAACATTCATAATTTTGGCTTAAAAATTTAAATGTTTTGTAAAAAATTCGTCTTTTTGTCTTGTAAATTCAATATTTTTGTTGAAAAATCAATTATCTTGTTGAAAAGTTGTCTTTTTTTGAGGTATTAAATTATTTTTCATTTAAAATTAAAATTATTTTTATTCTAATACTAACTAATACGTTTTTCGTTAAAAATTTATCTTTTTTTTGGTTTAAATTCAACTATTTTCTTTAAAAATTCAACTAGTTAGTTGAAAATGAACTGTTTTGTTGAACATTCATAATTTTGGCTTAAAAATTCAAATGTTTTGTAAAAAATCGGTCTTTTTTGCTTGTAAATTCAATATTTTGATGGAAAAATGTTGTTAAAAAATTATCTTGTTGAAAAGTTGTCTTTTTTGGATGCATTAAATTATTTTTTATTTGAAATTAAAATAATTGTTATTTTAAATACTAATACGTTTTTTGTTGAAAATTCATCTTTTTTGGTTAAAATTCAACTATTTTCTTGAATAATTTAACTCGTTAGTTGAAAATGAACTTTTTTGTTGAAAATTCAAATGATTTGTAAAAAAATTCGTCTTTTTGGCATGTAAACTCAATATTTTGATTGAAAAATCAATTATCTTGTTCAAAAGTTGTCTTTTTTTTAAGGCATTAAATTATTTTTCATTTAAAATTAATATTATTTTTATTTTAAATACTAACTAATACGTTGGTTAAAATTCAATTATTTTCTTGAAAAATTCAACTAGTTAGTTCAAAATGAACTTTTTTGTTGAACATTATATAATTTTGGGTTGAAAATTCAAATTTGTTGTAAAAAATTCGTCTTTTCGGCTTGTGAATTCAATATTTTTTGTTAAAAAATCAATTATCTTGTTGAAAAGTTGTCTTTTTTGGATTAATAATTAATAATTCCAACTATTTTCTTGAAAAATTCAACTAGTTAGTTGAAAATGCACTTTTTTGTTGAAAAGTCATAGTTTTGGGTTGAAAATTCAAATATTTTGTAGAAAATGCGTCCTTTTGGCTTGAAAATTCAATAGTTTGGTTGAAAATTTAATAGTTTGACGGAAAAAATAACTATTTTGTTGAACTGTTGTTTTATTCATTGTACTATTTTTTATTTGAAATAAATTTTTTTTAAATATAAACTATTACTTTGTTAAAAGTTGAACTAATTTCTAAAACATTAATTTGTTGTTGAAGATTAATCAGTTCAGTTGAAAAGTCATTTCTTTAATTGGAAATTTAACTTTTTAGTTAGAAATTCGTTTATTTTGTTTAAAATGAAATATTGTTACTCAAAATATTACGAATTTGAAACGTTTTAATTTGAATTGAATGTTACTCACATTAATTTTATTTAAAATAACTCACTCCCTTATTGTAATGAAAAATATTCTGGAAAGGCTCCGTATTCTCTAATATCTTAAATTACTGTTTATGATACTAAAAGAATTGATTGAAAACTTAAAAAAAAGTGAAAAGGGAAAGTTTTTGTCTAAATTCTTGATTTTAGGGTCTTTAGGGCATTTTTCAAACTTTAGGGAGGGAAAAGTAATTAGACGTTTTTCTAGGTAATTATTCCATAAAATAGAAAGAATCTTAATTAGGTATGCATTGAGAACACGTTAATTTCAGTAGGTCTTTCACAAAAGGAAAAGAAGCGAAATAGCCTAAGTAATTTAAAACCGATTTTCAATAATCGACCCCAAACACCTGAGTTTCTACATCCTAGTCCTGTTACTCTAAAGTCTTCTAAAGAGGTGAATAGAAACGGAGTGATAAAAATTAGCATACCACCGAAAGAGGACGATATTAAAACGATGATGGAAATTATTGTGCCAACTGATTCAGATGCTGTAAGAGTTCAATTTTTTTTCTAGGAGTTTATCATATTTTCAATATTTGGACTTTGCAGGAAAAATTCAATTAAGTTTTTTTTCAGGGTAGTAGTATCGAAACACACGAGAGGTTTGAAAACCTCTGCTTGGATCAACAATCTAACGTTCAGAGACTTCCTGCAAGATCACGTAGTTTTCAAAATTCCGAAAATTTCCTAAATTCTCTTCCAAATGAAGAAAAATTAACTAAAAAAGTTACTCAGATTACTGAAGAACATTTATCTAATTTAGTACCCGTAATAGCAGATTTAATGTCCCTAATTAGGAGTAATGTAAGTATAGTTTTGTTTATGACTTTAAATTAATAAAATTAAATTTGGAATATTTTAGATAAGAGTAGGTTTTGGCCTTCCAACACTATTGACACTATTTGACACTTTTTTTTAGCGATGACACATTTTTGTTAATATTTCGAAAAAATGACATTGAAGACATTTTTTTTTACTTTCCCTGGACGAATATTTTTTTACTTCTGTGCTGATTAAGGGTCGTGCCTGAATTACGTAGAGTTTTTATTTAATGATATATTTTATTTTATGATTTTATGTTTTTCAACCAAACAGTTGGAAATTTTAGTAAACAGGATTAATTTGCAAACAGTTGAATTTTTAACCAAATAGATTAATTTTTACAACAAAACACAAAAATTTTCTACCAGAAAAGACGAATTTTCAACAACATCCATACATTTTTAGCCAAATATTTGATTTTTAAACCAAAAAGAATCATTTTCTGTCAAACCAGATGAATTTTCAACAAATTTCATAATTTTTTAACTACGTAGTTGAATATTTAAACGTAAAAAGTGAATATTTAACCAAAAAATGGAGTAGTTAAATTTTGGTTTAAGGCAATTAATTTTCAATTGAAAAAAAATGAATTTTCTACTAAATTGTTGAATTTTGAAGCCAAAAAGACGAATTTTCTGCAGTTAATTTTGCAACAAAAAAGTTCAAATTGCAGCTGAAAAAGTTAATGTTTAATAAAACAAAACAAAATTTCAACTTAAAAAGGTAAGTTTTCAACGTGGGGTTTAACTAAAAAAAACGAATTTTCAACATCTAATTAACTCATTAACTTAAACAAATTAATTGTTAACGATTAATTAATTCTTCACTTTAAAAATTTATTTTCTACTAGAGAAGAAAAATGTTTAACATAATATTTTTAAACAAATAGTTGAATTCTCAACTTAGAAGATTAATTTTCTACCAAACCAGACAAATTTCCAACGAATTTTTCAATTAAACAGTTCAATTTTTAAACTTAAAAAGATCGATATTTAACAAAAAACTGAGTAGTTAAATTTTCGTCAGTTTTCAATAAAAAAGATTAACTTTCTACAAATCCGTTTAATTATGGACTAAATAGTTGAACTTTCCAATTGTTGAATTTTTAGTCAAAACAATAATTTTCTACAAAAGAGTTAAATTTTAATCCCAAGAATAGAAATTTTCAACAAAAAAAGAGATAATTTTCTACCAATCAGTTGAATTTTCAACAAAATACTTCAAATTTCAGATAAAAAAGTTAATTTTTAACATACAAAAAAACTATTTTTTAACAAAAACTATGAATCAGTTTAATTTCTGACCAAGAAATTGCATTCTTATTTTGAAAAAAGACACATTTTCAACAAAACAGTTTAATATTTAACCAAGAAGTATCACATTAAAAAAAGAATTGCATAAATCAAGAAAATACATAAATTTTCAACTAAATAGTTATATTTTCTGCTAAATTGGTAAATATTTGAGCCAAAAATACGATTTTTTTAGAAAACAGTAGAATTTCCAACAAAAAAGTTAATGTTTAATTGAAACAGATTAATTTTTAACAAGGCATTTACTTTTTTAACCAAAAAAGTTCTACTGAAAGATACGATTTCTGAACCATCCCGAAAATGTAAATTAAAAATATTTAATTTTTAACCGAAACTGATTAATTTTTAACCAGGCAGTCGCACTTAAAAAATTAAATATCTGCAGAAAGTGATTAACTTTTAAAATATAAAATTGTTGAATTATCGAGTCGGAAAACTAATTTTCTAGAAAATAGTTGAAATAGTTGAGTTTGCAACGTATCCGTTAAATTTTTAGTTTAAAAAGTTAATCTGTCAAAAGAAAAAAATTATACTGTTAAATTTGCAGGTAAAAGAATTAAAGTTCTACAAAAAGAGATCAATTTTTAATACAATAAGACGATTTTTTTTATCAAAACAGTTGAATTTTTAACAAAAAAGTTAATGCTTTAACGAAACAGTTTAACGTTTCAACAGGCAGTTACTTTTTTGATGATTAATGAATTTTTTATTCGAAAATACGAATTTTTTATAAAACAGTTGATATTTCAACAAAAAATAAAGTTTTAAGTTAAAAAGAATCATTTTTAACCGGGCTGACACTTTTCAAGCAAAAAATGTTAAATATCTACAAAAAGATGATTTTTCAAGAACAAAAATTTGTTAGTCTAAAATAAAAAAATTTTAATCAAATCGTTGAATTTTCAATTCAAAAAGACAAATTTAAAAAGAACAGTTCAATATTTAACCAATAAGTAAGACTTTCAAACAAAAATACGATTTTTCTATAAAAGAGTAGAATATCCAACCATACATTTGGTGTTTAACCGAAACAGATTAATTTTTAACAAGGCAGTTACTTTTTTAACCGAAAAGGTTCTGAGGAAAGAGATGTTTTCTAAAGAAAAAATTGTTACCCAAAAAAGAAAAGAAATTGCACACAAACGGTTACATTTTCAAGCCAAAAAGATGAATTTTCAACAAACCAGTTCAATATTCAACGAAGAAGCGTGATTTTTTAGCAAAATTATCGAATTTCCAAGAAATTAATTCAATTCTGAATCAAATAGTTCAAATTTCTATTAAATTGTTGAATTTTCGAACTGACAATATAAATTTTCTACAAAACAGTTGAATTTTTAACAAAAAAGTTAATTTTCAACCGACACAGATTCATTTTTTAAGCAGGCACTTGCTTTTTTAACCAAAAAAGTCTAAATTCCTACAGAAAGAGATGGTTATCAATAAAAAAGTTGTAAGTCAAAAAATAAAAACAATTGCAATCAAATGGTTGATTTTTAAGCAAAAAAAAAAGAATTTTCAACAAAACAGTCCAATATTCAATGAAGAAATTTTAGCAAAATTATCGAATTTCCAACCAATTAATTGAATTCTGACCCAAATAGTTAAATTGTTGAATAACCAAGCCAAAATTACGAATTTTCTTCAAAACAATTGAATTCCTAGACCGAAAATGCTAATTTAAAAAAAGTTACTTTTTAACCAAAACTGATTAATTTTTAATCACACAGTCGCACTTTTAACCAAAAAAGGTTAAACTTCTACGGAAAATAGTTAAATTTTCAACAAAAAAAAAATAAACGTTAAAAAAATAGTTAAATTTTCAACTACAAAAATTGTTACTCAAAAAAGAAAACAATGTGTAATCAAATTGTTGAATTTTCGAGCCAAAAATACGAAATTTCTATAAAACAGTGGAATTTACAACAAAAAAGTTTCATCTTTAACTAAAACACATTAATTTTTAACCAGATAGTTGCTTTTTTAATCAAAAAGGTTACATTTCTACAGAAAGATATAATTTTTGCACCAATAAAAATTGCAAACTTATTCAATTTTCAACTACTTAGTCAATTTTGAACTAAATATTTAAATTTTCTGTTAAATCATTGAGTTTTCAAGACAAAAATACGAATTATCTTTTTAAAAAAATTGAATATCGAATCCGCAAATATAAATCTAAAAACAAAGTTAATTTTTAAGCAAAACCAATATCTTTGCCAAAACTGAATAATTTTGAATCAGGACAAAAAATAGTTAAATTTTCAAAACCAAAATTGTTACACAAAAAAGAAAACAAAGTGCAATTAAATTGTTGAGTTTTCGAGCCAAAAATACGAATTTTCTACAAAACAATTAAAATTTCAACAAATCAGTTGCCTTTTTAAACAAAAAATGGGTTTTATACAAAAAAATATGAATTTTTAACAAAATATATAAATTTATAACTGAATAATTCTATTTTTTACTAAAATGCTGAATTTTCGATCAAAAAATGTAAATTCAAAACAAAAGTTAATGTTGAACCGAAACTAATTAATTTTCAAATATAAAAAATATGAACGTCTAACCAAATAATTTAATTTTCAACTAAAAAAAATTGTTATTCAAATAAGAAGAAAAAATGAATCAAATTGTTGAACTTTCAATCTGAAAGACGAATTAATCTTCTACTAAAGACAAATTTGCAACAAAATATATCAATTTTTAACCAAATAGTACGATTTTCTGCTAAATTGATGAATATTTGAGCGAAAAGTAGGTCTTTTCTTTTTAAAAGAATGGAATTTTCTACACAAAAGTTGCATTTCTAAACGAAAAAGAATCATTTTTAACCGAAAAATGCTAAATTTCCACAGAAAGAGATGATTTTCAAAACAACTGTTGTTAATTAAAAAATAAAAATGATTGTAATCAAATTGTTCAGTTTTTATCTAAAAAAGAGGAATATCTAACAATTTATTTCATTTTTGAACCAAATAATTAATCATATTTTTAACCAACAAAGATTAATTCTATTAATTTCTAACAATTCCGTTCTCATATAAGTGAACAACGAAAAAAGAGGGCTGTATAGAAACTTCGATCATTTGTAGAATCAACAATAAAATTTTTACTGAACAGTAGAGTTAATTTTTTATTCTTTAAAAATATTAGGTTCAACAAATAAGAATTTTTCTTGAAAAATAAACATAATTTTCCATTGCACTTTTTATTATTTTGGACTACACACTATTTAATTTTTTAAATTTAAAGATTAAATCCTGAAGTTTGACTTTTTGATTTTCTTATTTCTAATTATCAGCCGAACGATTCAGAAAACAGATCATTCTCGTCAGTGCCTATGGAAACTCTTCTGGAAATTATTCAAAAGCACCACAAAAACAATAATTCGAAGGGGAATTTTAGGAAAAGTGATGACTGTCAATCCTCGACTTTAGGGTATCCTTTCCTTGTTATCTGAATTTAATTTAATTATTTATAATTTTTCAATGTTGTATTTATGAACACTTTTTTTATATTATAGGAACGTGAATGGAATTCGAACAGGGTCGAAAAATATGCAATTGATTTGCTTGAGGTCGGCAGACGATAAGAAAGAAGAACAACCCAGATTTATCGATGCATCGTGTCAAGTCAATGATGAGGATCAGACAAATAAATCTTTTATGAAAGTAAGTGCAATTTTATTAATAAAAATCATTTATACTTTTAAATGACAAATTTTTTTAATTCGTGAGTTGCTACAGAAGTGTAGTTTCAAAATTCAATGACTTTTCAAGGTTTTCGAAATATTTTTTGCAAAAATTCCAAATCTATTTAAAAAAATAGAGACCAAAAAATTGACAGAGAATTTATTTTATATACAACTTAAAATAAGTTCGATTTCCGTTTATTTTTAGTATATATTTTCAATTGAAAGAGTTTTAAAATACAGTTTTTATAATGCAATTTTGAAATACAGTTTAAAAAAAAGAAATATGAAACTAGTTTGAATTTTGAACTTTTGGATGAAAAATAATTTCATAGTGCCAAATTTAAACTTTAAACGTTACATTTTTCATTATTCCATTTAAAAAAATTTTATTTGTAAGTGAAAGTTTTGAATTACGATGTAAAAAAACAATTGAGCAATTATTAATTTAAAACTGCTTCAAATTAAAATCACTCAACTTAAAGGGTTTTTGTGTAAAAAAGAAAGTTTGAATTTTACAATGATACTTTAAAAAACGGGAAGAAATTTGTATATTTAATTTTTTTTCTAAGTTAAAAGAGGATTTTTGTGTTTTATATATTTTTATTGAGTTGAAAGGGGAACTTTTTATTTTCAATATTTTTTCTGAACTGGAAAAGGTGGATATTTCGATTTTTAATTTTTTTCTTAATTGGAAGAGGGACATTTTTTGTTTTTGAGATTTTTAGATACTTGGAAGCGATTATTTTTAAGATATTCATAAATTTTATTACTTGCAGTTTTTCTGAATTGCATTTAAACTAAAACAATAATTTTAAATCAAAAGATTCATAAAAATTAAACAACAAAAAATAAATATTCAACTAAAATTATGAAATATTTAACCGGAATAGTATTTTTTTATATTTCAGTTTAAGAAAATAATTATTTTGAAAGATAAAAGAAACAAATGTAAAAACAAATTTTCAGAAAAATTGTTACATTTTCGGTAAAAAAAAATACTTTTCATGCAAAGAAAAAATAAGTTTTCAATTGAATAATGGCTTACTTTTTAACCAAAGAAATAAATTTTTAGTTAAAATGATGAATCATAAATAAAATAGTTAATTTTCAACCAAGTAAATATAATTTTAAACTGAAAGATGAATTTTCAACTAAAATTGTGAATATTTAACTGTAATAGTTGAATTTTTAACTAAAAAGGAGAAGTTTTTAACAATGAGATTAACATTCAAAGAAAAAAAATTATTTAAAAAAAAGTCGATTTTCTTTTTAAAAAAAGTAGTTTTTTAAAACAAAATACTTGAATTTTAAACGAAATAAATAAATTTTTAATAAAAAAAAAAAACAAATTTACATCCAAATTGTTAATGTTATTGTCAATTTTCTAGAAAAATACGAATTTTTTACAATTTACATGAATTTTCAAAAAATAGTTTAATTTTAAAATAAAAAATATCAATTCTTAACCAAATAGTTAAATTTTGATCCAAAAAAGATAAAAAATAAACCAAAAATAAAAGTTTAATTTTCCGTTAAAAATCTAATTCTTAACCAAAAAAATAGGATTTTCAAAAAAATAGTTAAATTTTCGACTGGAATAGTTAAATTTGTAGTTAAAAAATTTATTTCCAACCAAGTAAATATAATTTTCAACTGAAAGATGAATTTTCAACTTAAAAGGAGAAGTTTTTAACAATGAGATTAACATTCGAAAATCTAATTCTTAACCAAAAAAATCGGATTTTCAGAAAAATAGTTAAATTATCTACTGAAATAGTTAAATTAGTAGTTAAAACATTTATATTCAGCAAAGTAGTTACATTTTTAAAAGGCGATGAATTCTCACTCAAAATGATGAATTTCCCAACAAAAAAGTAATTTTTAACAAAAGACTTTAACTTTTAACCGCGTAGTTGAATTTTTAAGAGAAAAAGGTAATTCCTAACGAAAAATGTAAAAAAAATATATTATAATTCAGAAATATTTCCTGCTCGAAATAATACTTCTACTGTTTCAAGTGAAAGTATATTTTTTTAGCGAATCTCCCTGTCCCAAAATAAAAACTATAATTACTTTTATAATAATTCCATTTTTTCAATTTTAATTTGTGAATAAAACTGTTGAATTTTGATGTATAAATAGCAACTGAACGATTATTAATTTGAAACAACTTAAGATTAAAATAATTTAGCTTGAATGGGTTTATGTATTTAAAAAAAAAAAAACTTTTGAATTCCACAATTATACTTTTAAAAGAAAGGGAAGAAATTTTGGGATTTAATTTTCTCCAAATTGGAAGAGGAATTTGTTTGGTACGGCGACTTTTGTATTTTTAACATTTTTATTAAATTTCAGACGAGTATATTTAATTTTTTAATTTTTGTTGAATTGACACAAGGATATTTTATTTTTGAAGATTTTTATCGAGTTCGAATGAAGGAAAATTTGGAAATTTGCTTCGTTTTTAGCATTTTTATTCAGTTTAAGAAAGGAAATTTTGATTTAAATTTTTTCTGAACTGGGAGAGGCTATTTTTTAGCATTTTCATTGAGTTGATGGGGGAAATTTTTTAAAATCTTTTTTTCTGGACTGCAAGGTGATAAATTTTTATTTTTTAACATTTTTATTGATTTGGACGGCGGCAAATATTTTTTACCAGAAATATTTAAACTGTTTAATTCATAAAATGTAGTTTTTCGAATTTTTATAATTAAGTGCCCGTGAAAAATTGTTGCCAGTCGAGAAAAAACCAGGATATGACCGGAAATATTTTCTTTTATTAAAGATCCAGTCCATTAAATTCAATTTAAAAAAAAATCGTATGGTCGCAGACTAATTTACCAACAATTTCTTGTGCCATTATAAATTATTGCAAATGTAAAGGGATTTTTAATAATTTCTAAATTCTGAACGATTCTAATTATTACTAATAAAAAATGTCTAAAAAGTCTGAAATTATTATAATATTTTATTTTTGGTAGTTAAAAAATAAATTCCTATGATTTTGGGAATTCAAAATTCACTTTAAAGTACTCAAATAATTGTTAAGACTTTGAAACAGGTGCGACTAAAAGTAGCAGTGACTTTTTTAAAATTTAATTTTATAATCTACTTCTTTTGATGATTTCAATTCCATATCAATTAAGACATACATTTTATTCAAAGGATGGTCTAATCGAGCTGAGGGTTTCTGAAGATCTTGAAATGCGTCTTCTCGAATACAGACATGAGTATCGATCATCATCTAAATCTAGTCCAATGTACTCCAGTAAATCTCAGAACCAACCTTGGGACGTCGTAGCTTGGTAACCACATTAAAATTAAAATAAATACTTAATATTAATTATTGGACATTTTACAGAGCTGGCACTTATGTTATTTTCATGAATTTTGCAAATTATTCTTGCGAATTTTTCTTGAATACCCCTACTATATTATTTCAAGAATAATTTACTGATTCTCCCAGAAACCGTTTTAATACCGACTTTATTTTTTTTAGGATTTCTGATAAACTAGTCAATGAATTGATCGTCGATTTGTCAAATGAACTGCAGATGGATGACGTGATAAACAAGTTATTCGAGCTAGAGTTTCAGGAATTCTAACTAATGCGGATTTCCTTGCATACGCGGTAATGTAAAAATATATTTAAAAAAATGCGTCTGCGAGGAAAGGACGTAAATTTCTGATGATTTATACCTTGAGAGTAATGTTTATTGTAAATAAACAATTAAAATTTTTAATATGTACACCACGAGAAAGTTATTTCGTTCCATAAATTTGGACTTTAATTTTATTATTTAAAAAAAAATTGTTCTAGCATTTTTTTTACGAAACTAGCATCATCAATCGTGTGTGTGCAGTTTTTCCGTTTCGAGGAAAATAAAAATTTCGAATAACTATTTATATTTTAAGTTTATTTGTTTTTAATGTTACATAATTATAATTTTCCTAAGATTCTTAAAAATATTTTGGAAAATTTCAGATATTTTAAATCAAACTTTCGGCGAAAAGTTCAGTTTTAACAAAAAAGATTTTAATTTTAAATTAAAAAAGTTGGATTCATGCAAAAAGATGAATTAAAAAAAAAAGGAACCAGTTGCATTTTACCAAGATGGGTAATTTTCGAATGGAAAACGAATTTTCAACGATATAGTTACACTGTTAACACAAAAAAATGAATTATTAACGAAAAATGTAAAAGTTGGTATTTCATATGAGAAATAATTAAATTTTAAATAAAAAACTGTTAAATTCATCCAAAACAGACGAATGTTCGATCAAAAAGTTTAATTTCCTGTTTAAAAATACAAACTTTTAACCAAATGTATTTTGTTAACAAAATAGTTATATTTTTAACTAAAGAAATGAATTCCAATAAATATTTTTATTTTTATTTTAAAAAAGGTCAATTCATCGAAAAGATATTTTCTAGTCGAGAAAAAAAATGTTAATTAAATTATAATTTGAGGGAAAAAAAAATTTTTCTTATAAAATAAAAATTTTGAATAACTATTTATTTTTTAAGTTTATTAAATTTTAACATTATATATAAATAGAATTTTGCTAAGCTTTTTTAAGAAAATTGAAAAAGATTTTTTAGGATTTCTGATGACAAAAAAGTATATAGAATATTTTAGAAGAAACTTTTTTTTATTTTAGAACATTGTAGGGGAAATTCGAGTCATTCCAAATATTTTTACCCTTTTCAAAAATTTATGAATTCCTTAATATTTTTTTTAACTGACTCGAATTATTCAGATTTTTTTTAAATTTAAAAATGAATATAATTTGTTCGGCATGTTTAGAATTCTTTTTAAATATTTTGAGATGCTTATAAAATTTCTTTAAAAATTAATTTAAAAAAAAAAGTAAAATAATATTTCTTGAAACCTTTCAAAACTCTTAAAAACTTTCAAAATTTTAAAAAATTTAAATTTTGGGTTTACATACAAATTTACCATAAATTTACATTACATTTTTTTTTAAATTATTTTTTAATCTTTTTAAAACTTTTAAACCTTCTACATATTTTTCAAAATGATTTGAATTTTTCTTACAGTTTTTTTTAAATTCTGAACAAAAATTTGATTGCTTGTAATCTTGAAATATTTTTAAGTATTCTCTAAAAATTAAGTTTTCAAAATAAAAAGTCATTTAAAAGTTCCCAGGAATCACAAGAAAAAGTGCGTATTTTTTATAACTTTTCGAAATCGTTTTAAAAAAACAGTAGCATTTTACTTTAAAATCTTAGATAAATAAAACACGTTTTGTTTTAAATTGTTTGACGTTTTTTAAAGTTTTAAATTTTTCAAAAATTTCCCAATTTCGCAAAATTAAACTATTTTACTTCAAAATCTTCTACTTTCTTTTTCGAAATTTTAGAAAATCATTTAAAATGTTTTCAAACGTTTTTCCATTTTCTTTTAGAATTCATTTTGAAAAAAAAAAATTATTTGTGATTTTTTCAAGAATCTTAAGAGATTTTTTTTATTCGTTTAAAATACTTCAAAATTATTTGCAAAGACTTTTTTTCGAAATCTTTGAAAATCTGCATTTTGTTTAAAATTGTTTGATATTTTTTACTTTTTAAATTTTCCGAAAGTTTTCTAATTTTGAAAAATTGAACAATTTTACTTAAAAATCTTCTAATTTCTTGTTCGAAATTTTAGGAAACTATTGAAAATGTCCTAAAATCTTTTTTAATGTCCTCTGAAAATTCCATTCTTTTTTTTAATTAACAAAATATTTTTTTTTAATTTTAAATATATAGCGAAATCAAATAATTGAGTTGTAAATTTTGATTTAATAAACTTCTGCTGAATTGATGTTACAAAAAATTAATAATATTTATGAATAGATGTTTCGAAAAAAATTCCAGTCACTTGCCGATTTATTTTCCCTGTTGTTTTTAAAATAATAATAATAGAAAAATAGATATATGAATTCATTTCTCATTGTGAGAAATGAAATGAACAAACAAAAATAATATGAAAGCTTGGGTTTTCTTGCCTTATATCAGAATAAAGGTGAGTTGAAATTGAGATCAAGATACTCTAAACGAATTTTTTGATTCAAAAAACTTATCACGTACGTGTTATCTCTCGCATAAGGTAGATAACTAATCAATAAGTGGATCATCAATCAGATAGAAATCTGATCTTGCACATTCGTATATTGCATACGATATTATATTTATTACTTAACATCAGACTCTTCTTTTTACATGAAACAAACTGTCAAGTATTAGAATAGGTCAGCATTTTGTTTACAGATTTTAGGATTAGATGTCAAAAACCTATTACAAAAAACTGAATTTGTTGAAAAAATTGATATATAAACACGATTTTAATAAGGATATGCTGCCACAGACAAATGTTCTTGAAAAAAGAGGAAAAAGTTACTACTTTAAGCTAAAAAGTGTATAATTTTAAACACAAAAAATGATTGTGGTATGATTATTAACACTCATCTACTCAAAAAATTCGATTTAATTACACATTTATTTTATCGGTTTGCATTTCTCAAAATTAGATGACATTTTTTTCATCTTTTTGGCTGAAAATTCGTCTTTTTTGGTAAAAATGTCATCTTTTTTGGTTGAAATATCAATTCTTACATTTTTAGTTCAGAATTGATTTTTGTAGGTTAAAAATGAAAATCTTTGGTTAAAAGTTCAAAAATTGGTTAGAAAATTCGACTGTTTTGTAGAAATTAGTCTTTTTTCATTGAAAAATCAATCATTTTACTGAAAATTCGTTTTTTTGGCTTAAAAATTCATTTTTTTTTAGTTGAAGATTCGTCATTTTAGTTGAAAAATCACATCTTTCGCTGAAAAGTTAACTATTATATTTTTGGTTGAAAGTTTAAATATTTTGTGGAAATTTCATCTATTTGGTCATTTTTTTGTTGCTTGGCTAAAAAATCTTTTTTCAGATAGAAATAAAATATTTGGCTAAAATTCATTATTTTGGCTGAAAAATCTGCTATTACTTTTTTGTTCGAGAATTCATCATTTTTTGTTAAAAATTTAATTATTGAGTTCAAAGTATTAATATTTTTTTGAAAATTCTACAATTTCGTTTTAAAAAATCACTTTTCTTGGTTACAAATTCAACTATTTGCATGACATTTTTTTTCTTGACTGAAAAATCAAATATTTTGTAAAAATTATATTGTTTTTTTAAAAGTTAAACTATTTTCTGAAAGTTCAAGAATTTTGGTAAAAAGTCATCAAAATAATTTTTGTGGCTTGGAAATGTATACTTTATTGTTGACAGTTCCACCGTTTTGTAGAAAATTAGTCTTTTTGGTTTGCAAATTCAATAATTTGGTCCAATTTTTTTTATTTCTTTGCTAAAAAATCTTTTTAAATTGAAAAATTTGACTATTTTGTTTAAAAATCATCATTTTTAGATGAAAATTTTTTGTAGAAAATTCGTCTTTGATGAATTTATCTATTTTTATTTAAAAAAAAAAAATATTTTTAGATTGAAATATCAACTTAAATTACATTCTTTGTTGAGAAATAATCTTTTATGGTTCAAAATTTAATTATTTTGTTGAAAAATAAACGATCTGGTTAAAAAAATCATGCTTTTGTTGTTGACAACAAAAATAGTTAAATTTGTAACAGAAGAAAAGAATTTTCAACTATAATGATGAATCTTTAATAAAAAAATAAATTTTGAAACGAATAGTCGAATTTCGACTAAAAATATGTGTTTTAAAAAATAACGATTAATTTTCTCCATAAAAAGATTAATTTTCAACCAAATATATAATCTTTAACTAAAAAAGGTAAATTTTTAACCAAAAATGGAATAGATATATTTTCAGTCAACAAAATTATTTTCAACCAATTAAAACCCAATTTTCAACAAATTAGTTAAATTTTGAAACAAAAAGATGAATTTCTATTCGAGAAAGATTTTTCAGTCAATAAAGAAAAAAAAATTCATTCAAAATATGGAATTTGCGTGACCCAAAAGTCGAGTTTTCTACATAACAGTTTAATTTTTAACTCAGAACATACATCTTCAATAAAAAAAATGATATTTTTACCAAATAGTTGCATTTTTAACAAAAAAAAGGATTTTCTACCAACAATACGACTTTTCAATAAATTATTAATATTTTAATTCAAATAATTATATTTGTTACCAAAATATTGCATTTTCAAGCCAAAAATACAAATTTTTTACAAAGCAGTTTTATTTTCAATCCCAAATTGTGAATTTTAATGAAAAGAAAGTTTATTTTTAAACGAAACAGATTAATTTTTAACCAGAAAAAGATTAAATTTCTGCGGAGAGATTAATTTTTAAATCTAAAACATGAACATAATTTTTTGAATTTTCGAGCCCAAAATAAAAATTTTGTGCAAGAGTGTTGAATTTTCAGCAAAATAGTTAAATTTTTAGTTTAAAAATTAATTTTTACCCAAAAATGGATTAATTTTTAACTAGACAATTAAATTTTTAAGCAGAAAAAGATTGCATTTTTACAGAAATAGAGTAATTTTTAGCCTGAAAAAATGAATTTTCAATTCGTCATTTGAATTTTTAACTAAACAGTTGCATTCTTAACCAAAAAATAGATTTTCTCGCAAAAAGACGAATTTTCAGAGAATACATAATTATCAACCAAAAATTTAAATTTTCTACCAAAATGTCGAATTTTCGAGTCAATTATACGAATTTTTCTACAAAACAATTTAATTTTTAACCTGAAAATGTAAATTAAAAAAAAGTTGATTTTCAGCCGAAAAGGAGATTAAATATCTACGAACAAAGATAAATGTTTAAATATAAAAGAGATGAACGTCCAAAAAAATAGTTTAATTTTACAATAAAAAGAACGTTAGTCAAGGAAGAAAAAAAATTCAATAAAATTGTTGAATTTTTGAGCCAAATATACGAGTTGTCTACAAAACAGTTGAATTTTCAACAAAAATCTAAATTTTTAGTTTAAAAAATTAATTTCTATCTGCACAGTTAAATTTTTAGGCAAAAAAAAGATTAATTTTCCTAAGAAAGAGATTAGTTTTCAGCACAAAAAGACGAACTTTCAACGAAAAGGGTTGAATTTTTAACCAAAAAATTAAATTTACAGGCAAAAAATGTAGTTTCCATAAAAAGACTAATTTTGAACAAAATACATACATTTTTAACTAAGTTGAAAAGCAATTTTAACTCAAGAAATAAACTAAATTTTTACAGAAAGAGATTAATTTTCAGCTTAAAAATACCGAAATTGATTAAGTTATAACTAGACAGTTAAATCTTCAAGCAAAAAAAAGATTTAATTTCTACAGAAAAAGATTATTTTTTAGCCCAAGAAGACCAATTATCAATAAAGCAGTTGAATTTTCAACCAACAAAATGCATAAATTTTCAACTGAATAGTTAAATTTTCGAGCTAAAAATACTAATTTTTCTACAAAACAGTTTAATCTTTAATCCGAAAATGTAAATTAAAAAAAGTTAACTTTCACCCAAAACTGATTAATTTCGCAACCACAGATTTTTTCAAATTTAGGTCGCAACAAAAAATTTTTGTGTAAAAGTTAATAACAATCCAGTATCAGTGACACAAGACTATCAACATCTTGTGAAAGCTTTCGAAAAACTAAACATCAACATTGTTACCACATATAATAATGTTATTTATTTTATGTTTTATTCTTGCGACATGAAATTTTCAGCGCATGTCATTGGGAATTTCTTTGAGAGACGTAGATTTATGATTCCTGTGAATATCACACTCTTTTTTTCGAAAGACCTGCGGAGAGATTTGTAAACAAATGAAAATTTTATTAACAAATTTATTTTTATAAATTCAAAAGCCGTAATATCCCTTAGAATTCTTTTTCATCACCTAAACTTCATAAAGAATTTTCGAGCCGAAATACGAAATTTTCGACAAAACAGCTGAAATTTCATCAAGAAAATTCGAATTAAAAAAAAGGTCAATTTTCCACCAAAGCAGATTGATTAGTCAGTCAAATTTTTAACAAAGAAACAAAAATCTAGAGTAACAGATTAATTTTTGCAGCCAACAAATACGATTTTTCAACAAAGCATTTGTATTTAAATAATTGAGTACAATCTGTTCAATATATTACTTTTTCTTAAATTTTTAAAACTTTTAAGAGTTTTTAAAGTTTAAAATTATTTAAAGAAGTTAATTTTCAATCGGAACTGATTAATTTTTAACCAGACAGTCGCACTTTTAATAATAAAAAAAAGAGTTAATGTCTACAGAAAGAGATTAATTTTCAGCCCAAAAAGACGAATTTTCAACTAAACAGTTGAATTTCCAGCCAAACAGTTGTGTTTTTAATCAAAAAATTAATTTTTTACCAAAAAGACGAATTTTCAACTGAATATATAATTTTGAACCAAATAGTTTAATTTTCACAGAAATGTTCAAGTTTCGAGCCAAAAGCGAGTTTTCCGCAAATTAGTTTAATTTTCAACCCGAAAATAAAAACTGAAAAAAGTTAATTTTCAACCCAAACTGTATAATTTTTAAACATGCAGTCACATTTTTAACAGCAAAAAAACAGATTAAATTTCTATGAAAAGAGACTAATGTGTAAATAGAAAAAAGATGAAGGTACAAAAAAATAATTGAATATTCCACTACAGAAAAATGTTAGTCAAGAAAGAAAGAAACCTGCAATTGAATTGTTGCATTTTCAACAAAAACGTTACATTTTTAGCTTAAAACCTTAATTTGTAACTGTAACAGATTAATTTTTAACTAGACAGTTATCATTATTAGGCAAAAAAGAGATTAAATTTCTGAAGAAAGAGATTAATTTTCAGCTTAAAAATACGAATATTCTACAAAACAGTTAAATTTGCAACCCCAAGACGTAAATTTAAAAAAGTTAAATTAATTTTCAACCGAAACCTAATATTTGTAACTAAAAGGTTAAACTTTTAGGCACATAAACATTACATGTATTCAGAAACGGATTAATTTTTAGCCCAAAAAGACGAATTTCCAACCAGACAGACAGTTGCTTTTTCAACTAAAAAATGGATTTTCTTCCAAAATACATAAATTTTTCACTAATTAGTAAAATTTTTACCGAAATGTTAAATTTTCGAGCAAAGAATACGAATTTTCTACAAAACAGTTTAAATTTCATCCTGAAAATGTAAATTGAAAAAAGGTAATTTTCAACCGAAACCAACCAAAAAAAACAAAACAACCGAAAAAATATTTTTAACTAGGCAATCGCCTGAGTTGAATTCGAGTTTAATTTGAGTTCAATTTAAAATTTAAAAAAATTATTAGTCAAGATTTATTAGTTCAACTTTCAACCCAAACATTCGAATTAAAAAAAAAACAGTTTATTTTGAACTAAAACATATTAATTAGGCAATCATATTTTTAACAACAAAAAAACTAAATTCGATAGAAAGAGATTAATTTTCAGTCCAAAAAGACGATTTTTTAACAAAACATTTGAATTTTCAATCAGGCAGTCGCACCTTTGAGCAACAAATTTAACCGGCAATCGTACTTATAACCAAAAAAGATATAATTTCGACAGAAAAGGATTAATTTTCAGCCCAAAAAGACGAATTTTCAACAAAACAGTTGAATTTTCAACCTGAAAATATAAATGAAAAAAAAGTTAATTTTTAATCGAAAATGATTAATTTTCAATCACGCAGTCGCAATTTTAACCAAGAAAAGATTAAATTTCTAAAAAAAAAGGTTAATTTTCAGCCAAAAAGACGAATTTTTAACCAAACAGTTATATTTTTAATCAAAAAATGGATTTTCTACCAAAAAAGACGAATTGTCAATAAAATATATCAGTTTTTAACCGAATAGTTAAATTTTCTATAAAAATACTAAAATTTTGAGCCAAAAATTCAGCAATTTTTCTACGTAACAGTTTACTTTTCAACCTGAAAACGTAAATTTACAAAAAAAAATAATTTTCAACCGAAACTGCTTAATTTTTAACACGACAGTTAAACTTTTAGCAAAAAAAGAATAAATTTATACAGAAAAATTTAATTTTTAGCCCAAAAAGACGAATTTTTAACCAAACAGTTGTATTTTTAATAAAAAAAATGGATTTTCTACCAAAAAAGACGAATTTTTAATAAAATATAAAAGTTTTCAACCGAATAGTTAAATTTTATATAAAAATACTGAAATTTGGATCCAAAAATTCAGAAATTTTTCTGCATAACAGTTTAGTTTTTCATCATGAAAACGTAAATTTACAAAAAAAAAAACATTTTTAACCGAAACTTATGAATTTTTAACAAGACAGTTAAACTCTTAGCAAAAAGATTAAATTTATACAGAAAAAGCTTAATTCTCAGCCCAAAAAGACGAATTTTCAAGAAAGCAGCCAAAAAACATTCAACAAAAAAGTTAAATTTTCTACTAAAATGTTGAATTTTCAACCCAAAAATACGTTGTTTTTTTACAAAGCGGTTTAATTTTCACCCAGAATCATCAATTCAAACCCAGAATTCTTACCAGTCGCACTTTTAACCAAAAAGATTAAATTTCTACGGAAAGAGATTAATTTTCAAATATAAAAAAGCTGAACGTCAAAGAAAATAATTGGAATTTCAACTAAAAAAAATTGATAGTCAAGAAAGAAAACAATTACAATCAAATTATTGAATTTGCTACAAAATAGTTGAATTTTCAATCCACAAATGCGAATTTAAAACTGATTAGTCGCACTTTTAACCAAAAAAGATTAAACTTCTACAAAGAGATTAATTTTCAAATATAAAAAATATGAATATTTCGAGCTGAAAATATGAATTTTCTATAAAACAGTTGAGTTTTCAACCAGAAAATGCGATTTTGAAAAAAACTCGTACCGATACTTTGGTTTCTGTAGCCACGGCCTAATTTATTCATGAATGAAGTGTTCCTTAATATGTAAATATTACTTACAAGGTCACGTGTGTGAAATAAGGAAATTTATTTCTTCCAAACTTTGTCTCGAATTTTCCTACATTCAATATACTTTTTCCTTCAAGAAGCGAATGCAAATCCCCACTACACTTGGGATACTTTCATTCATAAAACGCATCTTTTTTTACTTTTTTGTTATTCTTATTTGCAGTGGTGAACGAGAGAATGTTTACATATCCTAAAAAAATCCGAAACTTGTTCATATCACGTGGTTTTATTCATCAGGACCGAATTTACTTTCACGCCCATTTTCTCTCTCCTAACCTCAAAAAATAACCTATACTCTTTTCCTTATTTCTGTCCTTTTTATCATCAACATCAACAAGGCAAGACTTTCTCTTTTTGTACAGGCCTTTCAATGTTGGCAAATTGTTATGCATTAAAAAAGAAAGACGTTTAGAGATAACAATTAAAATTCCTGGCCAGAATCACCAAAATAAAAAAAAAAGTGTAGGTGCGGGTCCACGTTTTTCAGAAATACGGCAGTGCTTTTTAACATGCATTTAAGTTCAAAGTCAGAAATTATATTGCACACACCTGAAGAACAGGCTGCGCGCTGTGCACGTCAGTCGTGCATGTGGGTCTTCCACTTTCAAATATCAGTTCATCAGTAGTCAGTGAATGATTAAGCAGGCTTTTTCTATGGTTCTAGTATTTTTAAACAATAAATAATTCATCTTCCGGTCCAGGAATTGTAATTCACCAGTATTTCGTGATGTGTAGAGTGTCTAGTGAACAAAATTCGCTCGCCTCGTGTGTCTTTAGAGAGGAATTTCATCCTCGCGTTTACGTAAAGCGTGATTTGTGATGCAACCAGTTGGTTCAGCATTTTTTCTTACCGGTTAAGTATACATATTGTTCATAATTATATTCTTCACTGTAAAACATGTAATTTCATGTCGTATTTTACATCTTATAGATGTATAAACTTCACTTTAAATAGGTTAGGATAGCTTATAGCTTATAGATTTATATTTATAAAATTATAAATGAATAATTCAGTATATATTGTAAATTATAATTTTATTATCACTGATATTTTTATTCAATTCAAATCCTAGAATCTATTGTCGTGATCTATAAAATGGAAATTTAGTCGATTATGTACCTATAAGAAAAGTCTGCAAAAACTAATCAAGTTTTATCGGTAAATAATATTTTTCCTCAATCTCTTGAGGATAACCTTCCTGTAAGAGAAATTGATTATTTTTTGGTTTTTTAGTATTATCACACTTACTGATAAATAAATTTAGAATTTAAAGATAAAATTTCAGCACATAAGTATTCTTACATAATTTTTTCCGACGAATTTTTTTTTTTTTAACAAGCACCTAAACACATTCATTTTCAACTACATAGTTCTTCATTTAACCAAATAGTTCTTCTTTTAACCAACAAAGATACAGTTTCTACTCCAAAAGAGTTAAAATTTCAAAAACAAATATTTTTCAGTCAATTAGGAACGAAAATTTCATGCGAAATGTAGAATTTTTTACCATAAAAGACGAGTTTTTTTACAAATCAGTTCAATTTTCGAAAAAAGATGAATTCCTAACAAAGAGGATTAATTTCATACTAAAAAGTACGAATTAGTAACAAAAGACATAAATTTTGAACCCAATAGTTAAATTTTTTTACAAAAAATGACGAATTTTCAACAAAATACATAAATTTTTAATCAAACAGCTGACTTTTTAACCGTTTTTCTACCAAAAAGCACGAACTTTTATCAAATAACGTAAAATTTTAATTAGATAATTGAATTTTTAATTTAAAAAATGACTGATGAAAAAAAGAGTTCAATTTTTATTTAAGAAAATAATAAATTCAAATTTAAAAAAAAGGAAAAAACAATTTAATTTAAAATCAAAAACAGTTGACATGTGCCGAATTAAGGCAAATTTAAAGAAAAGACATGATTCTTTGAATAATCAAAATACATTAATTTTCAACAAGATGGATTAACTTTCTACAAGATAGTTATTTTTCCAAACAAAAATGTTTGATAAAATAATTGTATTTTCTTCCAGATTGTGGAATTTTCCACAAATCATTATATTTTCAAGCTAAACCGATTAATTTTTAAACAGATAGTTTCATTTCTGATAAAAAGGTGGAATTTCTACAAAAATAAATTAATTTCAAACCAATATAAAAAGAACATTACAAAATAGTTAAATTTTTAATTAAAAAATGTCAAATTGTTGAAATTTCAAGCCAAAAATACGATGTTTCAACAAAAAAGTTTAATTTTTAAATAAAAAGTTGCATTTTTAACAAAAAAGTATTTAACTTGTACCAAAAGAAATTCATTTCTAAATAAAAGTTATGACTACATAACAACAGTTGGAATTTTTAACAAGAAAGATATTTTCAGTCAATCCGAAAAGATTAGTTTTTTTTCAACAAAATAGTTAGATTTCCCACTAAAGAGTATTAATTTGATACAAGAAAAAAAAATTCAAACAAAAAAGAAACGATTTTTTAAGAACGTAGTTCAATTTTCGACCCAATAGTTGATTTTTCTATCAGATTATTGAATTTTCAACAAAACGTTTATTTTTAACTTGAAGTAGACTAATTTTTAACCTGAAAAGACGAATGTTTAAGAAAAAAGTTAAAATTTTAATTAAACAAAACTTTTTTCCAATAAAGAAAAGTAGTGCCGAACAAATTGTTGAATTTCCAAGCTAAAAACACGAATTTTCTGCACAAAGTTTTAATTTTCAACCTAATATTCCCAAAAAAATGGATCTCTCATTTAATTCGAATCCTTGATTTGACAATTCTGTACCTATAAGAAAAGTCTGCAAAAAATAATAAAGTTCTATCGGAAAATCATATTTTTCCTTAATCTCTTGCTGATAACCTTCATGACAGAGAAATGGAATATTTTTTTGTTTTTTAGTATTATTACATTTACTGTTAAATAAATTTAGAATTCGAAAATAGGATTTCCGGTTAAAATTAAGTCAGCGCATAATTATTCAGGTTTAATTTCCTACATTTCCACTCATGATCTTACGTAATTTTTAACAACTTTTTTTGTAACAAGCCTCAAAACAGATTCATTTACAAGATAGTTACTTTTTCTATAAAGTTAGTTTTCTATAAACAATGATAGATTTTGAATCACAAACGAAAAGAGTGTTCAATAAAATAATTGAATTTTCTCCCAGATTGTTGAGTTTTCCACAAACAAGTTTATTTGCAATCGAAACAGATCAATTTTTAAACAAATAGTTGAATTTCTGCAAAAAGAAATGAATTTCAAACCAAATAAAGGAATATTAGAAAATAATTACGTTTTTATTTTTAAAAATGTTCCAATCAAGAAAGAATTATGACTTAAGAAAAAAGTTTCATTTTCAAATGAAAAGTTGCATTTCTAAAAAACAAGGATGACCAAAAAGAATTAATATGCTACGAAAACAAAACGAATTTTCATAAAAAATAACTGCATTTTCAAAATGAATGTTCTACTAAAAATGATAAATTTTCAAGAAAAAATGAAATGATTTTTGAAGAGTGTATGGAACAGTTCGATATTTATTTAAAAAAATAATACTTTTCAATTTAAAAAAACGAAAAAAATATTTTGTTATAAAATAAAAAACAGTCGAAATGTATATCCAATAAAGATGAGTTTTCAACCAAAAATTATACATTTTCAACCAAAAACAAATCGAATTTTTAATGAAGCATGTAATTAAATTTTCTCCCAGATGGTTGAATTTTTAACAGACAAGTTTATTTTTAATCGAAACAAATAGTTACATTTCTAACCAAAAAAAGGTGGAATTTCTACAAAAAGAAATGAGTTTCAAACCAAAGAGAAGAATATTGCAAAATTGTGAAAAAGTTGCATTTTCAGTAAACAAGGATGAAACTTCTACGAAAAAAGTTAAATTTTTAAATAAAAATGACGAATTCATAACAAGAGTTTAAATTTTAACAAAGAAAGATTTTTCAGTCAAGTAAAAAAAAAGTGATACAAAATGTTGAATTTTCAAACTTAAAAGAAGAGCTTTCTAGAAAACAATTGAATTTTCAAAAAAAATACATAAATTTTTAACCAAGAAGGTTAATTTTCTACGAAAAAATACGAATTCTCAAAACAATACATCAAATTTGTACCAAATAGTTTAATTTTTTACCCAAAATGACGAATTTTCAACAAAGTACTTACATTTTTAACCAAATAGTTGTATTTTCAACCAAGATAATCATTTTTCTACCATAAAACAATAACTTTGAACAAATAACCTCGCAAATAACGTAAATTTTCAAACTAAAAAATGAATTATAAAAAATGGATTTCAGTTTTCATTTAAGAAAATAATTTTCAATTTAAAAAAACGAACAAAAATATTTTAATTAAAAATTGAAAGCAGTTGATATGTATCCAATAAAGGCGATTTTTTAACAAGAGACTTGAATCCTGAACTAAAACAGATTAATTTTAACCAAATAGTGGCATTTTTAACAAACAAAAAAATAGATTTTCTACACAAAAGGCGAGTTTTCAACAAAATACATGAGTTTTCTACAAAAAATGATAAATTTTCCACTAAAAATAAAACGAATGGTTAATAAAATACAATTTTTTCCGAGATTGTAGAACTCTCGAGGCAAAAATACGAATTTTCTACCAAACATTAAATTTTCAAGAAAAATGTTCATTTTCTATCGAAAGCGATTAATTTTTAAGCAGATAGTTTCATTTCTAATAAAAAAGGTGGAATTTCTACCAAAATAAATTAATTTTAAACCAGGAAGAAGAATTTTGCAAAATTGTTAAATTAAAAAAAAAATCAAATTTATTGAATTTTCAAGCGAAAAATACGTTTGTTCAACAAAAAAGGTTATTTTTCAAATAAAAAAGTTGCATATTTAACAAGAAAGGATGCATTTTCTATTAAAAATTGCGAATTCATAACAAGAATTGAAATTTTAACCAAGAAAGATTTTTTCAGTCAATAAAGAAAAAAATTCATGAAAAATGTTGAATTTGTAACATAAAAAGACATACTTTCTACAAAAAAGTTGAATTTTGAAAAAAATGAAATCTCAACAAAACATACTTATTTTTATTGTCTTGTTTATATATTTTAAAGAAGTTTTGCATCCTGTAAACAAAAACAGTTCGTTATTGAACATTTTATTGCAACTCGTGTTTTTTTCCATAAATTTAATTTGTTTCCTTTCTACGTTTTTTTTTAAGATTTAAATTAAAAGTACAAATCCTAGCCTAATGTCGTTTCGAGAAAATTTGTAGATATAATTCAGGCGAAAAAATTTGTTAAATAAAATGTTATTTTTTCTTGTTTTTTCCCCCAAAATTTACTTTTTTTTATTTTATTTTTTACCATTGAAACAAAAACAAATTTTATCTCATTATTATTTTTTCGTAGCTTGTGTCGTTTGTCAAAAGATTTAATTTTTTGTTTTTAATTTTTTTTACGAATAAAACAACAAATACGTATCCAATGAGAAAGTGATAATTAAAAAATTTGTAGATCTTTTTTGGATGCGCAATTTTTTCCCATTTTTTTTGTATTTCCTAGCTTTACGGCAAAATGAAATTTTTTATTTTTCAGTATATTTTTTGCGATAAAAATTGGAATTTTCGATTTTTTAAGAAAATTCAAATACCAAGAAAGATTTTTCAGTCAATAAAGAAAAGAAATTCATTTAAAATGATAAATTTTCATATAAGAAGATTAATTTTTTCAACAATATAGAAAATTTTCAACAAGTTACATGCATTTTCAACATGAATTTCCTACGAAAATTGATAAATTTTCGACCAAAGAAATAAATTTTCAAGAAAGTAGTTCAACTTTCAACCATATAGTCCATTTTCCTACCAACTTAATGAATTTAAAACAAAAGTTTCATTTTAAATCGAAAATTATTAATTTTTAAACAGACAGTTGCATTTATAAAAAAAAGATAAAATTTCTGTTTCTATAAAAGTAAATAGATTTTTTAATTCAAGAAACGAATGTTTAGGAAAATAGTTACATTTTTAATGAAACAACATTTTTTTTGTTAAGAAGGAGGACTTTTTAACAAAATTGTTGAATTTTCAACAAAATATCCCAAAATACTATTATTGGTATTTTATTTAATTCGAAATCTAGATTTAGAAAATAGACATTTTTCGATTTTAAAAGTAGGTTATAAATACCGTTTTATCGGTAAATAACATTTTTCCTTAATCTCTTGAGGTTAACCTTCATGTAAGAGAAATTGATTATTCTTTTGTTTTTTTATGCTTATCTCAATTACTGATAATTAAATTTAGAATTTGAAAATAAAATTTTCGGTTCAAATGATTAATTCAGCACATAATTATAATTCATAAAATATGAAATTTCTACTAAAAACGAATGAATTTTCAAACTAAGAAGATGCATTTTCAAAGCAATAATATAAATTTTCGACCAAGAAAAAATAATTTTTTACGAAAATATATTACGAAAAATTTTCATACGAAAAGTATTACTTTTTTTCAAAATTGTTGAATTTTCAACCAAATAGTAAAATTTTAAACTAAAGTAGTTCAAATTGTACCCAAGTAGTTTAATTGTGAATTAAAATGATATATTTTTAACAAAATAGTTAAAATTTAAGTTAAGAAACTTGATTTATAAGAACAAAAATTAATATTCTAACAAAATAATTAAATGTTCAAATCCAAAAGAATGAATGAGCAGAATTCCTGAAAATAAAACCAAGAATCCAACGACAAAATTTGGACATTCACCATAAAATCTTCCCATTGCTTTCTCATTTTGCTTTCCTCTTTTTTATTTTTGTCCAAAGGGAGAAGTTCTTTTTCTTTTTTCTTCAGGGGAAAAAAAGGAATTTTTTTCAGGTTTCAATGGGAACATTTTATGGTGATTGTCAAACTTTGGTCTTTGTATTCTTGATTTTCAGGAATTCTGCTCATTAGTTTGATTATTGGAAATTCATTAAAAATTTTTATTTAATTTTAATCTCATTTAAATTTCTTCAATTTCAAATCCAAAAGATGAATTTATCCAAAATGTGGAAATTTCAAGCAAAAAAAAAATCAGCTTTTAGCAAAATAGTTGAACTTTCTACCAAATAGTTGAATTTTCTATCATAAAGATGTATTTTAGACTAAAAAAATTAGTTTTTAACCCAAAAAGATGAATTCCTATCAAAAAACATAAATTGTTTATCAAGTAGTTGAATTTTCCAATAAAAAAAATTAAAAATTTAATCAGACAAACGAATTTTCTACTAAATAGTTTAATTTTGTACCATATAGATAAATTTTATAAAAATTATTGAATTTGAAAGCCAAAAAGATTAATTTTCTATAAAACACTTGAATTTTCAACCCGACAACAAATATGTTAATTTTTTAAACAAAGTAGTTTACCTTTCAATCAAGTTATTGAATCCTCAACCAAAGCAGATTCATTTTAAACCAAACAGTTCCATTTTCAACCAAAAGAGATGGATTTTCAAATAAAAAAGAAGCAATTTCAAACAAGAAAGATTTTTCAGTCAATTAAGCAAAAGAATTTCATACAAGATGTTAAATTTTCAACCTTAAAAGACGAGCTCTCCACAAAAAGATGAATTTTCATTTAAAAAATGATTTTTCAACCACAAAAATAAATTTTCTACTGAAAAATAAAAATTCTCAACAAAATACATCAATTTTGAACCAAGCAGCTTAATTTCTTAACAAAAATTAAGAATTTTTTTAACAATATACATAAATTTTTAACCAAATACATTTTCAAACAAAAAATTGCTAAATTTTCAGGTAAAACATAATAATTTAAAAGAAACAAAAAAAGTAGGAATTTTCAACAAAAAAGTTTAATTTTCAATTAAAAAATTGCATTTTGAACAAACAAAAAAAATAAATTCTACCAAAAGAGATCCATTTTCAAATAAAAATGACTAATTTATGACAAGAATTGAAATTTTAACCAAGAATAATTTTTTTGTCAATAAAGAAAAAAAAATTTTAATGTTGAATTTTCAACCTAAAAAGACGAGCTTTCTAAAAAACATTTGAATTTTTAACAACAGCGTTAATTTTAAATCAAGAAGATTAACATTACAAATAATTTCATTGAAATAGTTGAATTCCTAAACTTGAAAAGATCAACTTTTAACAAAAAATAGAATAAATAAATTTTCATTTAAAAAAATAATTAGCATTAAAAAAAAGTTTATTAAAAAACCTAGTTTTTTCTACACAACTGTGGAAGTTTGAACAGAAAATTTAATTTTCTTAAATTTTTGGTTTAAAAAAAATGATAAATTTTCAACCAAAAACAAGATGGTTTTCCAACAAAACGGCTCAATTTTCAACCAAAGAAATACATTTTCAACAAAATAGTTCACCTTAACCACGGAGAGTTTAATTTTTTGAAATTTCGAACCACGTACCATTTTTTGTTAAAATTGTATCGTTTTTAGTTGAAAATTCAACTATTTCTTTGAAAATTAACGCTGATTCATGTATTTTGTTAAAAATTTGTTATTCTGGTTTAAAAATTCATTTCATTTGGAAAAAATTCAATCTCTTTCGTTGAACGTTTAATTATGTTGCTGTAGATTGTATAGTAAAAGTTGAACTACTTTCTTTAAAAAATTTTTTGATGTGAAATGTTCATATAGGTTTTTCAATGATAAAAGTGTCAGGAAAAAGTCCAGAGAAATATCAGGGAATTTTGAAAAAGAATTTTTTCGACCACTCTGCATATAGTTTTGTGTATCCGGAACAGAAAGAATCTAAAATTTAAATTAATTCAAGCTTGAAAGAATAGGACATTATCATCGTTTCAAATTGAAATTTAAATGATATTCAAGTTAGAAATTTCCACATTTTCAACGTGTCAATTTAATCTGATTTTCCATAGAAAATAAAGCAATACGTGTTTATTGGTTTTCTGATCATTTTAGACCGACATCCTGTAGAATTTCTGAAATATATTCAACTGAGCATGATATTTATTTATGGTTTTATTTTATTTTACTTTGTTATTTTATTTGTTATTTTATTTTTATATTGCAGAAAATGGACACCAAATCATTCCTCCTCGTAGGGATTCTCTTCCTGAGGATGACGGGCTCTTTTTCCTGGGAAGTTTCAATCAATAGTGCTGTACTAAAAATGCATATGTATGACACAGCACAAGTTTCATTCTTCACTGATGTCCCAGCAACTAGTCATTCAAATGTGCTGATAACTGCCAATAATTCAGATCCGAATGTCGTAGATATCGAACTTCCCATTTTCCATCATGATAAAATTACGAAAGGATTTTGGAACGATACAATTAATGTTACGGGTTTATTTTTGGGCAAGGCGAAAATTATCATCTCCATCAGTCTAGACGGAGTAAGAATTAAAAATTTTATTCTATCAGGTTGTCCAGCGTGTAGAAAAATCGAACACTATTTTCACTATTTTACACTTTTTTTACACCTTTTTTTTTAGCGATTACACTATTTTGTTACTATTTCGAAAAAATTGCACCAAAGACACTACTTTCTCACAATTTTCGGCTAATGCTCCACTATTTCTTTACTTTTTCGCAAACAATATTTTTCAACTCGTTCGCTAATTCGCCATAAATTTTCTCCAGATAGTTTTCTCAACAAATTGCATAAATTTTCCACAAAACAGTTCAATTTTCCACCAAATTGTTAAATTTTCATGTCTAACAGACGAATTCTCTAAGAAACAATTAAATTTTCACTAAAAATGGTTATACAGGGTGTCTACCCTACCTGAAAAACCTGGCAAACCTGGAATTGTCAGGAAATTTTGTCAAGAGCGTAGTTAATTTTTTTTTATTGCAATATTAAGTGAAATAACATGCTCTTTTGTTTAAAATCAATTTTTTGACTTAAAGTTCAGTTTATTAAGTTTATTCCAAGTGCAACTTGAACTATTTTGTTGAAAATGTGTTTCTTGTTTATTAAATATAACTAACTACATAATATTTGGTTGGAAAAATATTTTTGGTTGAAAATTTTGACATTTTGGTATAAATCAATTTTCTGGACTTAAAGTTATTCTTTTTTATGGAAAATTTAATGATTCTAGTTAAAGACTTATCAATTTATTTCAAAAATTATGTTTTTGGTTGCAGAGTCAACTATTTAAGTTGTCGAATCATTATTTTGATTGAAAATTCGCAGCTTTGGTTGAAAATGCATTTTTTAAACTGAACATTTAACTATTGAATTGTTATTTAACCATTTATCATTTTAAAAAAAATCGTGTATTATTAATATAATTCGTCTTCGTTGATAAAAACGATTCTTCTATTTAATTTATGTTTGAAAATGGATATTTTTTGTTTGAAATGTAACTATTTGGTTGAAAATTTGTTTTAATTGTATTTGATAATGCAAATATTTTGTTGAACATTCATGTATTCATAATTTTGACTTTAATTTTTTTTCTAAATGGTCTAAATTCGTAGAAAATTCATCGTGCAAGTTAAAAATAAAAGTGATTTGTTCAAAATTATAATCTTTTCTCAAAAATTCATCTGTTTGTTCAAGATCCATTTATTCGATATAAACATTGATCATTTTTGTTAAAAATTTATATATTCAATTTAAACATCGTCTTTCTTGCAAGAAAATTAATTTTCCTATTTGAAAATTGATCGTCTTGTTTAAAAATCCATTTTTTTGATTGAAAATAAAACTATTTGTTAAAAGGTGAAATTAAATTTGTTGAAAAAATAAATCTATTTTTTTGTGTGTAAGAATAATTTTTTAACTGAATATTTAACTATTCCATTTTTGGTTGAAAAATGATATTTTGCAGTTCAAAATTCAGCTATTTTTTTGAAAATTGATCTTTTTCAGTTGAAAATTCAACTCTTTTATTGAGAATTAATTTATTTTTTGAAAAATCATCTTTTTGGTAGAAAATTAATCCTTTTGGTTGAGAATTCAACTATTTGTTTAAAAATTCATGTATCTTTTTGAAAGTCCAAATTTCTACGTGAAAAGGCACAAGAAGATAAAATAAAAATGTGTTTGAATTTTCATTAAAATTCATGTACTTTAGAGACAAATGCGAGAAATGATTAATTATGTTTTTAGCATTATTTAATTATTTGTTTACTCTATCGTGCTAAAGTATTAAAGAAAATCTTGTAATATCAATTAAATTTCTATAAAATAAAAAAGGGACATTATGTGTAATAAACATTATGTAATAAACTCGCGGAAAATCATACCTGGAGAAAACCTGGAATTGTCAGGGAATTTTTTTCCAGGCTTTGAGTAGACACCCTGTTATAGTTGATATTTGAACGAAAAAAGATTTTTATTTTAAATTAAAAGCAGTTAAACGCAACCAAAAAATAGGAATTTTCAAGGAATTATTTCAATCATCAACTAAAACAGATCGATTTTCAACCCTATAGTTACATTTTTAATTAGAAAAATTAACCTTCCACCGAAAATACTAATTTTTATTAAAATACATATATATTTTACCAAATAGTTAAATTTTAAACCAAGAGGATTAATTTTCTACTGAAAACACCAATTTTCTAAATAGTAGGTTAATTTTTAATTAAATAGTTGAATTTTTGGTTAAAACCATTCTTTTTAAAACAAAAAAGGAGAATTTTGAACCAAATATTACAGTTTTCAAAAAAAGAGATGAATTTTTAACTAAAAAAATTAATGTTCCAACAAAAACGTTCACTTTTAACAAAGTAGTTTAACTTTCGTGCAAGTGGTTGAATTGTCAAGCCAATGAGACGAATTCTCAACAGAAAAAGTTGCATTTTCAACGGGAAATATTAATTTTGAACAATCTAATAGTTGATATTGAAACCACAAATTGTTTTTATTTTAAATAAAAAACAAAATCTGCAACAAAATACTTGAATCGTTAACTAAAACAGATTATATTTCAACTATACATTGCATTTTTAACAAAAAATATAAATTTTTGATCAAACACGTATATTTTTTACCAAATAATTCAATTTGCAACTGAGAAGATTAATCTTCTGCCAAAAAGATGGATCAACAAAAAAAAAACCAAACAGTTGAATTTTCTACCAAAAAATACGAATTTTCAACAAATTACATAAATTCTCAACGAAATATTTTGAAGAATGGATATGATGTGAATCTAAATTTTATTTAAATAATGTGTATTCTACGTCTTTTCTTTTCTTAAAATTTTTTAACTAAATCCTTACATTTTTCATCTGAAAATATACATTTTTTATTAAAATGTTGTCTACTTTTTAATCAGGAGAGTTAATTTTTAACAAAATAGTTATATTTTCAACTAAATAGTTCAATTTTGAACTAAATAGGTTAATTTTCTATCAACGCCATTACATTTTTAACGAAAATGATGTTTTTCAAACAAAAAAGTTAATTTTCAACCATTTAGATTAATTTTCTACCAAATTGTGAAATTCTAAAGTCAAAACACGATTTTTCTATGGAACAGTCAAACTTTCAACTCGAGAAAATTAATTTTCAATTAAAAAATTATTCGACAACCCATCAGTTAAATTTTGAACAAAATGGCTGTATTTTCAGTTTCAACAAAAGAGTTTAATTATTAAAAAATAATAAATAGTTGGATTCAATCAATAAAGACAATTTTTTATCCAAATACTTGAATCCTTATCTTGAACGGATTAATTTTTAATAAAACCATTTTATTCTTTACGAAAAAATTGACTTTCTTCCAATAAGACGAATTTTCAACAAAATACATCAATTTTCAACGAAATTATAACATTTTCTACAAAGTTGTTTAATTTTCAAGCCCAAAATACAGATTAATTTTCTACCAACTTATGAAATTGTAATGCCAAAAAAAAAACGATTTTTCTATAAACCAATTGAACTTCCCAACCTGAGAAAATTAATTTTCAATTAAAAAGTTATTTAGCAACCCATCAGTTTAATTTTCAACAACATGGCTATATTTTCATTTAAAAAAATTATTTTTAACAACTTTCAAGGAACTATTTCAACTTTTAACAAAGAAGTTGAATTTTTAATCTAAAAAGATGCATTTTCAACTGAAAATGTGATAGTTGATATTTCAACGAAAAAGAAAGGAAAAATACTTAAATCCTCATTTTAAACAGATTAGTTTTTATCAAAGCAATGGCATTTTTTACGGGAAAATGGATTTTCTTCCAAAAAAGACGAGTTCTCAACAAAATAAATCAGTTTTCAACCAAGCACTTAAATTTTCTACCAAATTGTTTAATTTTCGAGCCGAAAATACGAATTCTTTACAAAACAGTTTACCTTTGAACGGGAAAATGTGAAAAGATAAATGTTCATCAAAATAGATAAATTTTCAATAAGAAAGTGTTGTAGTGAAGAAAGAAACAAAATTTCAATCAAACTGTTGTATGCCTTTTTAACAATATCGTTGAATTTTCAAAAAAATAATTCAATTTTGAAGCAAATAATAAAGTTTGTAAGTAAAAAAAATTCTTAACGAAAAATTTAATTTAGCCAAGAAAATAAATTTACAACCAAAAATATTTCGATTTTCTTATTAGATTCTGTTTCTTCACTTCGTATTTTAGTGGAAAAATGAGAAAAGGGGAAAGACTGTGAAGCCTGCGATAAATAAATAGGGATTTGAATGATGTTAAGATTATTGAAAAACATTGAAGTTCATTTTTAATACTTGAAACATTATTTTTTATCTCTAATCGGTAAATTACCGGAAATTTAATTAAAAACTGAGACATTACTTCCGATCGTTGCAAAATTTAAGTTTTCTTTATTTTAATAATGGATTTAAATAATGTTAAAAAGTTACTTTTTTTCGAAGATTCATAATTTTTATTTGTAATTCATCTCTGGTTGAAAATGTTACTACCTTGTTGAAAATCAATTTTCTTAACTAAAACTTTAACTATTCCAGTAGAAAATTTAACTATTTTGCTAAAAATCCTGGTTTTTTTCTGGCTAAGATTGAGATTTTTAACAGAAAATTTAACTATTCTATTTTTGGTTAAAAGAGTATCTTTTTTAGATGAATTCGGCTTGAGAATTTACATTTTTTATTCAGAAATTAAACTATTTATTTGAGAATTTATGAACTATGTGAAAAATTTACCTTTTTGCAGAAAATTAATCTTTATGGTTGAAAATACAACTCGGCACTCACTTTTTGATCAAAATTCTTTATTTTAACAGCATATAGTTAGCCACAAACATAATATAGATTCTAGCTTTATAAAATATTTTTTTTAAACTTTTTTTCGCCAAACATATAATTTTGTTTTTAGTGAAACTAAAATAAAACTAGAATATAATCAAGTTTAATTGTCGCATGAAGAAGTAACTCTGGCACAAAAAAATAATGCATGAAGGCATGTAGGTTAACTAAATATTTAACTGTTCCATTTTTGGTTAAAAATTGATCTTTTCTGGTTCAAAATTCAACAATTTGGATAAAAATTTGTCTTTTTAATTGCAAATTCAACTAGTTCTTTCAAAATACACGAATTTGTTTAAAAAACTGATTTTTTTTTGAAAAGTTAATCATCTTGTTTAAAAATTCTTCTTTGCTATTAAAAACTAAAGTAATTTAGGTAAATATTTATCATTTTGGTAGAAAATTAATCTTTTAGATTGAAAATATAATTACTTGTTTCAAACTTGAACTGATTGGTTCTTCAGTTTGATTAAAAATGCATTTTTTCTGGTTATTATTTATTTGAATTGTAAATGTAACTATTATTATAAAATATTAACTATTAACTATTTAAAATTTCTCTCTTTAGTTGAACATTCTTTCTTTGACTAACAACTTAATTATTCAATTTTTGGTGAATAAAAGAATCCTTTTAGGTTGATATAAAATATAATTAAAAATAATTTAAAAAAATATTGTTGTAAATTAAATATTCATCTTTTTGGATGAAATTTCATCTTTTTGGATTAAAATTCATCTATTTCAATTAAAAATTCATAATTTTTTTAACAAATCATTTAGTTTCAATGTGTTGCTGTTTTGTGTTAAAGGATGTTTAGAATGAACGTAATCAATTATTTTGTCGAAAATGAAGCTATTCCATTTGCAGTTCAAAATTGATGTTTTCAGTTGAAAATTCAACTATTTGTTTGTGTTTAACTGCTTTAAAAAATGGATTCATCGAAATTGAAGATTCATCATTTTATAGTTGAAAATTTATCTCTTTAGTTGACAATTTAACTTTTCCATTTTTTGTTGAAAATTTATCTTCTTTACCGAAACTGCTTTATTAAAAATTATTTTGTTTTCTTCTAAGCATTATAATTTTGATTGAAAATGTATCGCTTGACTAAAAACTAAACTGATTTGTTTAAGATTAGTTTTTTAAATTCAAAGATCACTTTTTTAACTGAAAATTTAACTGTTCGAGTGTTGGTAGAAAGTTGATCTTATTTTGTATTTTTTCAAGCATCGAAATTTCATATGTTTTTCTTAAAAATGCAACTGTTTCGTTAAAATTAACTGGTTTTGGTTTGAAGATTGTACTATTTTTTTGAACATTTTTTCATCTTTTGGTTGAAAATTAACTTTTTAAGCTGAAAATTTAACTCTTTGATTTATTGGTTGAAAAATATTTTTTGATTAACTTTTTAACCCAAAATTTAACTTTTCCAGGTTTGGTAGAAATTTGAATTTTTTAATTCGACCATGTGGTTCAAATTCATTTATTTTGTCTTAAACTTGTTCTTTTTGCTTAAAAATGCGAAATTAACTTTTTTTAACCTAATATTTAAATATGCGATATTTGTTTGAAAAATAATCTTTTTATTCAAAAATGATCTTTTTTAACTGAAGAAAATTTTTTAAATCTTTAACTTTTTTTAACTAAAAATTTAACTATTCCAGTTTTTCTAGAAATTTGATTTTTTTTAATTCGACCATGTGATTCAAAATTCATTTATTTTGTGTTAAAACTTGTTATTTGTGCTTAAAAATGCGACTGTTTCTTTAAAATTAATCTGTTTTGGTTGAGGATTTTACTTTTTTGTTGAACATTGTTTTGTTTTTTTGTTTTTGTTGAAAATTTGTTTTATTTTGTTGAAAAGTCATCTCTTTTAGGCGAGATATTATTTTTTTTTAACTAAAAAAATGTAACATTTTCATTAAAATTAATCGATTTTCGTTGAGAATTTTTCTTTTTTGTTGAATTTTGGTTATTTTTTGTTGTAAATTACCTTTTTTTAATTGAAAATTTAACAATTCAATTTTTGTTTGAAAGATAATCTTTTTTATTCAAAAATTAACTTTTTTTAACCTAATTTTTAAATATGCGATTTTTGTTTGAAAAATAATCTTTTTTATTTGAAAATTATCTTTTTTAACGTAAGAAAATTTACATAATATTTAACTTTATTAAACTAAAAATTTAAATATTCCAGTTTTTCTAGGATTTTTTTTTTTAATTTGACCATGTGGTTTCAAAATGATTTCTTTTGGTTTAAAATTGTTATTTTTGTTTAAAAATACGACGTTTTATCTCAAACTAATCGGTTTTGGTTGAGGATTTTTGTGTTTTGTTGAACATTGTTTCTATTGTTGAAAAATTGTTCTTTTTTGTTATAAAAATTATTATTTTTAACTGAAAACCTGACTAGTCGATTTTTGGTTGAAAATTGAATTTTTTCGAAAATTCTACCTATTGGTTGAAAAGTCATCCCTTTTAGTCGAGATTTCATATGTTTTGCTAAAAAATGAAGCAGTTTCATTAAAATTAATAGATTTCGTTTATTGATTTTCCTTTTTTATTGAAGATTTGTTATTTTTTATTTTAAATTACTTTTTTTTTAATTGAAAATTTAATAATTCAATTTTTGATTGAAAAATAATATTTTTTGGTTGAAACATAACTTTTTTGAACTGAAGTTTGTAACTATTCCAGTTTTGCTAAAATTTGATTTTTTTAATTCGGCCATTTGGTTCAAAATTCATCTCTTTCTGTGTAAAATTGTTCTTTTTTGGTAGAAAATTAATCTTCTTGGTTCAAAATTCATCTTTTTAGTTGAAAATTGAACTACTTGCTTGAATAATCATCTATATTATAATTTTATAATACAAATTTCACTTATTTTATTGAAACACCCTGAATCTTTTTTAGTACAAGTATCTAATACTAGAAATCGAAGCAGAAGCATTCTAAAATTTTGGATAATTCATGTGTATTTTTTAGGTACTAGTTAATTCGAGTATTATGGAAGTAATAGTGACACGACAAGAACGAGTAATCGACACGGTATTCACAGCCAGTGTCGCAATTCTCGTTTCAATTCTGTACATCAATTTCGGATGTGCGATGGATTGGGACCTCTGTCGAAAAACATTAAAAAAACCAGTAGGACCAGCGATTGGCTTCGTCTGTCAATTTCTCTTCATGCCCCTGGTAAATCAGCAATTTCTTCTTTGACTTTTTATCTCTTGAATAATAATAATAATAATGGATTTTCTTAAATTATGAAATTTTCTTCAATTATAATTTTAGGACTTTAGTGGTGCAGCAGTTCTAAAATTAAAATCGGCCTGACAAAACTTTCCATGAACTACGTTACTAGTTTAGGGGGGGAGGGCTAAAAACTAAAGATCGAAAAGGGGCGGGTGGTATAAGTGACAATTATGTTACAAATTTTGATATAAGAAAATCCAACTATATTTTTGGGCAAAAGTATGGATTTGGTGGATAATTTAATTCTTTTGTTTAAAGTTCAAATTTTTTATTAGAAAGTTATATTTTTCAGTTCATAATTCATCTCTTTGTTTAAATTTTCTACGAGATGGTTGCAAATTGAATTATTTTATTGAAAATTTCACTATTTTGTTAGAAAGTACTCTTTTTTTGGACAATTATTCCACTGTTTTGTTGAAAATTCATCTTTTGATATAAAAGTAATCTTTTTTTTTTGTAAAAAGTCCATTCTTTTTTATTGAAAAGTCCACTATTATATTTTGGATTCAGAATGGACCTTTTTTTGGTTGAAAATTCTATTATTTTGATGGAAATCAAAGTATTTTGTTCAAAATTCAACTATATTGTTATAAAGTAATCTTTTTTATCTATTTAGATAAAAATTGTTTCATGTTTGGTTGAAAATAAATTTGTTAAACCGACAATTAAACTATTTGTTTCTTGGTTCAAAAATGTTGTTTTTTTGAGTTAAAAATTTATCTTTTTTTAGTTGAAAATTCCATTTTTTCGTTAAAAAGTATTTTTTGTTGGTCGTGAATTAACTGTTTTGGCAAAAATTCATCTTTTTGTATAAAAAATCCATTCTTTTTTATCTGAAAGTCCACTGTTATATTTTTATTTCAGAATTGACCTTTTTTTCGTTGAAAGTTCAATCTTTTTATTTCAAAAGTCTAGTATTAAATTTTTAAATCAGAATGCATCTCTTTTGGTAAAAATTGTTACTGTTTGGTGAAGAATGTAATTATTTTATTGAAAATTGAACTATTTTGTTAGAAAGTACTCCTTTTGGGATGATAAATCCACTGTTTTGTTGAAATTTGATCTTTTGATATAAAAGTAATGTTCTTTTTGGGTAAAAAGTCCATTCTTTTTTATTGAAAAGTTCACTATTATATTTTTCATTCAGAATTGACCATTTTTTTCGTTGAAAATTCTATTATTTTGATGGAAATCAAAGTATTTTGTTCAAAATTCAACTATATTGTTATAAAGTCATCTTTTTTAATCTATTTAGATAAAAAATGTTTCATCTTTGATTGAAAATAAATTTGTTAAATCGACAATTAAACTATTCATTTTTTGGTTCATAAATGTTGTTTTTTTTAGTTGAAAATTCCACTTTTTTGTTGGAAAGTAATTTTTGTTGGTCGATAATGAACTGTTTTGATAAAAATTCATCTTTTTTATAAAAAATCCATTCTTTTTTATATGAAAGTCCACTGTTATATAATATTTTTATTTCAAAAGTCTAGTATGAAATTTTTAGATCGGAATTCATCTCTTTTGGTGAAAATTTTTACTGTTTTGGTGAAGAATGTAATTATTTTATTGAAAATTGAACTATTTTGTTAGAAAGTACTCCTTTTTGGACGATAATTCCACTGCTTCGTTGAAAATCCACATATTTAGTTAAAAATCGATTTTTTTTACAGAAAATTATTTTTATTTTGTAAGTTAATCTTCTTGTCTAAAAGTTTTTCTTTTTGTTAAAAAATGCAATAATTAAAGTTGAAGATTTATCATTTTAGTTAAAAATTCATCTTTTAGATTGGAAATAAAATTGCTGTGATGAAATTTAAAATCTTTTCTTAAAAATATAATTTTTTTGGTTAAAGATTAATCATTTAAATTACAAATTTAATCCTTTGGTTGAAATTTTTTTAAACTGAAAATGTAACTGTTATTTCAGTTGAATATTGCATAATTTTAGATAAAAATTAATCTTTTTGGTTGAAATTAATTTTTTAATTAAAAATTAATTTATTCAATTTTTGGTTGAAAATTATCTTTAGTTGTTAAAAGTTCGTATTTTTGGTATCAATAATTCTTCTTTGTTGAAAGTTCATTTTTCTAGTCTAAATATAAACTGTTCCAGTTAAAGAATCATAATTTTTAGTTAAAAATTCATCTTTCTAGTTTGAAAATTAAATATTCCAGTTAAAGATTTATAATTTTAGTTGAAAATTCATTAGTTTCCTGGAAAATGTAACTATTTTTTTCTTAAAGTTAGTTTTTTTTTTTAATTTTTTTAAAACGAAAAATGTAACTTATTCCAATTGAATATTCCATAGTTATAAATGAAAATTCTTCTGTTTGGTTGACCATTAATTTTTTAACTTAACATTCAATTATTTAAGTTTTGAGTGGCAATTTACCTTTTCTAGTAAAAATTATTATTTCGTTGTTAATAATTCAACCAGTTCAGTTAAATATTCATCAATATGTTAAAAATTCATCAATCAGGTTAAAAATTGAATTATTTTCGTGAAAATCCGTTTATTTGTTCAAAGTTAATTTTTTCAACTAAAAGTTTAACTATTCAATTTTTTTGGAAATTTATATTTTTTGTTGGAAATTGAAGTATTTGTTTCAGCATTAATAAATCGTGACATAGTTTATGGATGGCCCATATTATTATTATTATTATTACACCATTAAGCCGTTTCCCTTTCGGGGTAGGCGTGACTCACTCGGTAGGGAGGGGA
>JAAAKG020009992.1:0-21089 GCA_010014905.2 Druon quercuslanigerum
TATAAAGTAGTTTCTTGCTTCCTTCAAAGTCATTTTGTATTTTCTTCTCTTCTTCTGCTCTAATTTTATCTTTACTTCCTCTGACTAATCGCTTGAGTATCCTCTTTTTGTGTCTGTAATCATTTTTACGTCTATTTCTTTCCTCATCGCTAAGACCTATTATGTTCAAAGTTCTCCTGTACGCTTCTTTGTTTTCTTTTTGGGCAGCCTCAATTTAATCAGTCCACCATGCATCACCGGACATTCTTCTTACAACCGCGGTACCGCACACTTCGATCGCACATATAACAATGATATCCCGGAACATATTCCATGCGCCTTCTATATCTTTATTTCGTAAAAGCGCCTCCCAAGTTGTCTTACCTATGCTTTTGATCATCTTATTTTGAAAATCTATTTGCACATTCGGTTTCTGTAGGTTCTCAATTTTGATTCGCGTTTGTTTTATTTTCTTGGTTCTCTTTTTTCTCCATTCCCAACCTAAGTTAATTTATGAGTTCAAAAGGTAATGATCGGTATTGCATTCAGAACCCCTCATGACTCTTGTATCTTTGATTAGCTCTCTTTGTCTTTTATCCGCAACAACAAAGTCAATTATACTGTGGCTATTTTCTTTAGACCAGGTGTACATGTGGATCATTTTATGCCTAAACGAAGTGTTTTTAATAAACAGACCTTTTTCGAAGCATAAGCCAACTAATTTATCTCCGTTATAGTTCGTTCTAGGAGCCCCAAAATTACCTAGTACTCTTTCTATATACTGATTTTGAATGCCAACCCATCCATTCGTATCTCCTAGCAGAATTATTCTTTCACCGTGATCGCAAATATCTATCGTATCATTAAAAGTGTCCAAAAAGGCGATTTTTACTTCTCTGGGATCACTATGAACTGGCGCGTAACATGCTATGATAAATAATCTTGTGATTCCTACTTTCATTCTAGCCCACAGCCATCTGGGAGATACGAAATCATGATCTCCGAGATGCTGCTTCGCTCTTTCATTCAAAATGAGACCTACTCCTTGCCTACGATGTTTCACTAGCTACTCCTGACCGTATTTCAAATCCGCCTTTCAACAATCCGTTTTCTATGTCCCTACTTTCGCATCTCTTTTTCTTTGTTTTCGGTACACATAAAATATCTAGCTTCCTTAAGTGCATAGTTTCTCGTTGTTCTTTTAACTTGAGATCATTCACCCCTCTAGCATTCTAAACACCCATTCTCCATCTGTCGCCTGAAACTTGACCTTTGCATATCCCGTGCGCATGCCTTTTGTCAATTAAACTTTTAGTCCTTTTCGAGGCTACTTTATTGTTTGTATTATTCTTTATTTATATTATACACCCAACTACCACCTTTATGCAATAACTTTATTTTGCAAATCAAAATCATGTTCAAGTTAAGTAGCAATTCTTCATATGGTGGAAACTGTAGTTATAACGTCCCACCAAACTTCAGTTAATAACGAAGGGTTGGGAATTATATTAACTATATAATAGTGTATTTTATTTCTCAATTGACTGACTTAATAAACAATCCATTAATTCTACTTCTTATCATGAAATCATATAACAATCGTTTGCATTAAGAATATAAAATAGAGTTTTTGGCATTAACATTATAAAATATTAACAGGCAAAACTTAAAATTATTGTATGTTCTTAAGTAAAATAAACTTTTGAAATATTATTTGGTGCATGTTTCAATAAATTAAAAAACAGTAAACACATTTGAAAATATTTTTTTGTTAAACACTTTGATAAGTAATTCAATGTATAGTTTTTAATTTATTTTTATATATTTCAATATCCTCTCGATAAAACTTAGTTCACAGTATTCTTTGTTAATTACTTACATACTAATTTTTTGCTTCTTTACTGAGAGGCTCACTTTTACGTATTTCTGTAATTCTTAGATGACGTATTACGTGCTGAAATCAGTACTAAAAAAATTCTGAATTCCAGCTAATTTTATGAGATTATTTTGCAAATATTAAAAAAAGTAGCAGTGCTTTCTTACCGAACAATTCATTAAGAAGATTTTCAGCTAAGAACGATGAAGATCAGTTGAAAATTGAAGAGTAGGCAGAATTTCCGACAAAAGTTGATTTTATTCCTATATCTAGAAGATGCGTTATTTTAGCAATTTTCTAGAAAAATGGCTTTCAGAAACCTCACACGTTACATGAACAGCAATGCGAACGTCCTTCGATCGCCGGTGAGATCACGAGGTAGCGCTCCGAATTTGCAAGCGGAAAGTCTGGGTTCGATTCTAACTGCCTGAATTCATTACCATCTTTTGTTTTTATTCGATTTTTGATTTCAATAGACTATCAAATTTATTTAAATCAATCCAAGAAATTCATTTTTAACCATTATTTTACTATAAAAATAAGATTTTTTAATTCTTACCACTTTTACTAATTCAAATGATACTGCTCTAATAATTTTTCCGTATTTATGCATGGTTTCGTATGTTTAGACTGTGAAGATTAGTCAGCTCAAAAAGAAGTAAGTAGTGGGAGGTAGGAGAGGTCAGATGGGAGAAGTCGAAAGGCGGGAGATCAAAATCTCAGTTTGGAATCGATAGTCGTCACCGACTCATATGTAGACTCTCAATTATTTCATTAAATTTATATGTATCCAAGCCCTAGATAGAGTGCTATACTACCGACAAATGAATGGTAAAATTGTGATACATTTTTACAAAATGAAAATCGTATAATAAAATTGTTATGCTAATAATCTTATCTTTAAATTTTTGTTTATTTACACGAAAGACAATGTTAAAGGCTTCTCTTTATGGATTTTTTTGTTTTAAAAAACCTCTCTGAATTATTAATCTCATTTGAAAATATGAATACACTCGGACTTCAATTTCAGCAAATAACTTCGTCTCGTGCGTCAGTTCACTCTCAGTGTTCATACAGTTCCGATCTTTACGATCGGAGATCCCCCATATGAGTCTAAGTTCAAAACCAAAACCGTTCTCAAATTGAAGTCCCAGTGTATAATAAGTTAGTCGGCTCAATTGATTAGACGCACTTACTTCACCTCAGAAGTCCGGGGTTCGATCCCTGAGCCCGGTATCTCTGGAAATTTTTCTCTGAAAATGGGATCTCTCTTAGTTTTCGATAAATAATTAAAAACGTACGCCGAAACGATGCACACGATGTGAAAAACAATGTCAACAATATATGAACAATAGAAGAGTATGATGATCGTATGCACGAACTTTCAGACTCTTGGGCGCTTTGCACACCATGCCACGGCGTACCTTTGAAATTTTTGTGTTGAAAAAATATTTTTTTTTTTAACTGCGTTCTGTTACGAATTATTTTTAAAATATCTGCTCGCTACGCGGGAACAATCTCGTCACGCGTTGCGCGCGGCTCGCTTAGCTGGCAACTTTGAACGCGCCTGTCGAATCTCGCGCTTCGCGCCCGGATATTTCTTTTTTGCATTTGGAAAGCTTGAATAAAAATTTATCAACAAGATCTCTTTCAGATCGCAGTATTTGTATGCGTCTTCATATTTTGATTTCATATTTCCTGAACTATATCTTAAAATAAATAAAAAAACTACAATCCTTTTTTTATACATTTTTCTCTATCTCGAGTTTTTATGCTAAAAACAGGGTTTTTGTTTTCATATTATTTTGTATAGATGTAACAAAGTGTTCTAAGTCTTATTTTATATTTTTTATGAATCTGGAATATTTTCACGTAATAGTGGAATTTTTTATTTTCTGCATACTACTTTCGATAAATAAAAACAAAATGACAAATCCTATTGAAAAATAGTTAAAAGAAACGTTGTAGAATTTTTAAAAAGCTATAATTTCTGTTAGACTTTTTAAGTAGTTTGCGTTGTTTGGTTCAAAATTTGAATATCGTGGTGTCCAATTTCGGACAATTTTAATACTTTCTCAATCATAAAGGATGATAACGTATTAAATTATAACAAATTCGCATCTCTCTTTTGAGTGAACAACTTTCGCCTATTAATTTTTTTTTTCATACATTTTTTCTTTTTTCGACAAATTTTTCATTTTTATTTTTAATGTGATTTTTATGAATAAAACCAAAACCAGGAATCCTATCAAAAAGTGATTCATAACAAATTTGTAGCTCTTTTTGGAGTAAAAATTTTTGTTAGGTCATTTTTTTCATATCTTGCATAGTTTGACCACAAAATGGAATTTTTTATTTTTCATTATTTTTGTACAATCAAAATATGAATTTTCGATTTTTCAGAAAAATCCTAAAAGTTGTTATGATCATCTTGTAGGGCTTTCTAAAAGCAAAGTATTCCTTCTTTTAACTTTTTTTCATATTGTGATTTTTTTCACTTAAAATTTTGATTTTTTAAATCCTATAAATAATATAACTCTAATCATTTTCATTTTATTGACAAAAATCATTAGGGCAAGTGGCCCGCTTACTGAGTACTACAAATAGCAGCACATAAAATTTGTTAATCTAAAAAAAATGGTCCAACAAATTTTTTAAATGCTCTAACTTTTTGAATTTTTATCAAAAATGACTGGTTAACGAACTCGTTCTTTCTTTTAGGACCGAAAAAAAGTGTGCCAAAGACCGATTTGATCAGTTTATTTTTACGAGAGTTATCGTGTTTATGGACGGACGGCCGGACGGACACACGTCATCGAAAAACTTTATTTTCGGAATCAGGTGGTCTCGGAACGTAAAGATCCTCTAAAAAACTGGTAATATCATTAATATCACCAAAGTTATGAAAGGTTATGAAAAAATAACTAAACTTTCAAGTTTCCATAACTCTTAAGTTTTTTTATTTTTTCATAAATTATTCCTATATTTTTCTTTCAATACCAAAAAAATGGGATACTAGAATTTTCATTAATGTTACTAATAGTAGCTGAAATTCTTCACATGATTTGACATGAAATTTCTCGGACGTAATCTCGCAACATAAAGTAAACAATTAGACTATCAGTTAATTATCATGTGACACTCCATTGAAGTTTATTTCCCAAGTATTAGTGCTGTTCAAGCACTATATAAACTTTAAAATACTACAACCACTTACTTCTTGTTATATCAATGTTATCAAATAAAAATATGTCTAAGACATACTTTGTAATAATTTCAACACAAATTTATTCTAGCTAATTATATCTAATAAAGTATGTTCACAAAATAAATTATTTGACCGAATCTATAAAAGAAAATCTACAATGTGTCATTTAAATAATTAGGATTATATAAAATATAGTTCATACTTTATAAACCGAACTTCGATTGTAACAACTTTAATTTCCAAGTCGACGTAATCTAATCAGAAATTTGTACAACGTTTTTCTAAGAATTTAATATTAAGGTGATCCCCGTTTGTTAAATATGAAGTTAATCATCAAATTAAATTTTGTACGAGATGTTGACAATTCGATCGATCGGATGTAGCACTGAATAAAAAATAATTAATTACTTAAAATTATTAATTATGGTCTAACTCTTTTTTGTCTTAAATTTAGAAGTGGAACTGAAACCAAGGAATAATTTAGATGTCTATTAAAGTAAAATTTATCTAAATTTTGTAAAGTATATGATTTAATTTTTAAATTCAGATTCTGATATATGTTAAATTCCTGATAGAAAATGATCTTTTTTCATTTAAAAAAACCCACGTTTTTCAACAGTTTTTCTCGAATAAGTCGGAAAATTAACATTCTACAACAAAAAATGTCAAGAAGAAAATGAAGCTTATAAAAAAAGGCAAAAATTGAGGTTTTTTCAATCATCTAAAGATAACTTTTATCTGGCGGAAACTGATCTACATGAGTTTAACGTAAAATAAATTAAAAAAATTGAAGTTTTAAAGAAAACTCTGCTGCACATTTTTTAAAGCACTTCAAAAAATCTTTCAAATAAACTTGACTTTAAGTCATTAGCTTGAAAATTAACGAAGTTATAATAAACATAAAATCATTTATTGACTTTTTCTGACAAAAAAATCAGCACAAAAACTGATGAATTTTTTGGTAATCGTAAAATTGAAGAAAATTCTTTAATAATTAACTTTATTTATGTGTTGACAATGTGCCTTACAAGTTTAAGCAGTTTAGAATATTTACTTTTGGAAATAAAACGTTTTAAATAAAAAAATTCAAATTTAAAAAAAAATTACATATTTTTGAAAATAACTTGAAAAATAAAAAAAAAAGATACAAAAAATATTCAGGAGTAAAAAATTTACATTTTCTTTCACAGAATATTTTGGTCTTTTTTTTTCTGTAGAATAAAACTTAAAAATGATGTGGTTGCTAGAATTTTGCAGTTGAGACAGAGAGACATGTTTCTGAAGCCCTTTATCCTCAAAAATCTAAGATTGACTAGCGAAAAAATATTTAATTTTACAGTGCTTGTAGCTGTTTAAATGCCCTGCAAAATGGTTTTTGGACCGATTTAATAACTTTAAAATTATGGAATTTATCGTTGAAAAACACACGTACCATAACTAAACACTATCTATTTTAATAAATTTTTTTTTGTATAATGAACATAGAATACTTTTATTTTTTTTAATATGTTGAAAAATGTCCTTATCAATTTCAAATCTATGATAGTTTTTTTATAGAGTATTTTTGAAGAATTACAGTCATATGGTGAATACAGAATAATGAAACATTTTTTTTGTCGTTAGGGTTTAAAACAATGCAATAACTTAAACTGTAAAAATTAAATAATACATGATATTCAGTTATCGTATATGTATTACTAAATCATTTCAATTTTTCAAAAACTATTGTTTTTTCAAAAATCTCATTAGGGGTGGTTTTTAATTGTAATAAAATATAATTATTATACCGTAAACTATTAAAATAAATTTTATCTACAATATATGCGTCATTTAAATTTTTTTAATGAAAAAATCTATTTTTTTGTCACTTCGTTATTAAGGGTCATTTTTAAGGGTTGAAACGTTACAAATATTATGTAAATTATAACTTATAAGAAAAAAATATATTTATTCTACATATTTAAATATTATTTTAATTAACATAACATCTATTTTTATGGTTTTTTAATTTTTAACATACGGGGTGGTTTTCACCCTCTAAAAACAAAACGCATACCTCAAGCATATATAAACTTTGATCTAGAGGAAAAAAGGAGCCTAATGCTAAATTTTCATTAAAAATTGGTTTGGTATGAAATAATTCAGAGGTCTTACTACATTTTTCTCCCCTTCACTGTACTTTTAGCAGGGTTGCTATAAGACATGGAAGATCTAGAAAAGTAATGGAATACTAATTTATTTTTCAACTAATAAAAATGATACGTTTAGAATTAAATCATTATTAAAAAAGCCTTGTCATTTTCATTTATTATTAATTGTACAAGAAATTGCTGGGAAATGAGTGTGTGGAATCTCTTAAAATTAGTAAAAGTAGTGGAATCTCTTAAAATTAAATAGAACTGAATAGACTTTTAAGGAAAATTCATCAACTTCAGAAGACTAAGATTACTTCAATTTCTTCAAAAAAATCAATTTACCAGTTCCATTTCAAATCAGGTAGAGATCCAGCTTCGGGTTTAAAAATGATTTGGCCTTTGGATATATCATTGTATGGTAAAAATAAAAAAAAAGTTATCTATAGTTGGATAAAAAAGAACTTGTTCTGATTTTTTTCAATCATTCAAAGATTACTTGCAAATTCTAAAAAATTAAGACTTTTTAAAATGTATTATTTTTCGAATGGACGCAGCTATTCGGGATTTTCTTTTTTTTTCGATGTGGGAATTCTTGCTCTTAAAATTGATTCGAAAGAAATGTTTAGAAATGACAAAATGCCTGCTGTTTTTCGAAAATTCTTCAAATTGTATTTCCTCAAAAACCCCACTTGAAATTTTCGTTGATCGAGTTCAGAGTTTCGTTCTTGATAAATTCTTATAATTAAAAACAGTTATTTTCAAAAAACCTAGTTTCCATTTTTCTCCGGTACAATGAAAGGTACAAAAAAATGGCAGATAAAAGTTTACAGATCTAGAAAAATTCTTCAAAAATATCTTCTTTTTTGACATCTTGCATCGTTTATGAGAAAGAATAAAAAAGGTATACTTAAAAAAAATGTTCCCGTCCACAAAAATGGTTAAGCCCCCTATAACTGATATTTTTAAAAAGTTTCTGCTAAACCGTTTTTTAGGCCAGAACTTTTTTTAAATATACTTTTTAATTTTTTCCGCTAACAAGAGATATTCTTCATAGAAAGTTTCTATATTTGTAAATTTTTATAGTTACACATTATTTTTTATCTTTCGTTTTTTTCAGAAAAATACGAAAACTTGATTTTTCAAAAATAATTGTTTTCAGTGTGAAGTAATAGTTTACCAAAAACGAAACTCCAAATATATTTGGTGCATATTAACATCTATTAATAATTTTATTAAATCACATCGAATAAAAAAAGAAATTCTTGGCTACGCTCATTCCGAGAAAACTACATTTTGCAAAAAATGCCTTTAATTTAGTGCAAATTCATAGGCAATCTCCTAATGCTTGTAAAAGATCAAAAAAAATCATTCTGACACCATGATCTAGACTCTAGACTTTTCTTTAAATTTTGCCTGATTTAAAATGGAGTTGGGAAACTGACATCAGATATTTCAGTGACCTTCATTAATATGCTTTAATTAATCCATGTAGCAGTCTAAGTTCAACATTTATTACTCATGAATTTTCACAATCAAAAATTTAATTTCGAAAGTACAATTTTTTGAAAAATGTTATTCCGCCCAGGCATCTTTAAGCAAGAAAGAAAAATCGAATACATCGTCGTTACTTAGACTTTATTATATAAAGGGCTAATGCTAGAATGTACACAAGATAAGTTATTAAAAATGTTCATTATTGCGTTAATAATAATTACACAATGAATAATTTTTTCTAATAGAGGTAAACGATGATTAACCAGGGCAACTTTTGAAATAACTATTCTTTCCATGTTCGCTGGTAATTAAATTACAAAGACCCTTGCTTGTCTGGAGACAAAATCAGGTGTCACATGATTCATCCAATTTAATTGTTTCAGTGTAAATCAATCAATATCCTTCCTACAGATTCGCATCCATTCGCCAGCCTGCCCAATGCGATTTAAAGTACCCGACTACATCGAGAGATATCATTAGAATTGAAACGCCGATACAGGTTGCTTTTAAAGATAAAATACCTATTTTATTATAATTACTTAGATTCTAATTAAGTGTGACTGGTGATCAAGACGCATTGGATATTTTTATATTTTTCATAATTAATTACTTCAAACCCCGAAACAGTGCAACACTGCTAGCACCATTCGATCATCGCGTGCATTATTTTCTTCTTCATAAGTCCAGGGTAATTTAAAACTGCTAATGTGTCATGTGTCAATTAAGAATTTGAGTAAATATTCTCATTCTCATTTTTCCACAAACATTTTAATTACACATCATTTATGATCGATTATCATCACAGTACATACTGATTCTAGATCAAAGTAGACTGCTCAAGCGTTCGTCGACAATTTTAAAGAAACCTTTCGTCCACAATACACTTTCATGTTAATTCACTAATAAGCAAATAACATCGTATCCAAGAAATATTGTGTATCGCGGCACAAAGTGTTAATGCACGTAAAAATTTAACTAAGCGGTACACCATAAAATACACTGTAAAAAGTAAATTGAGCTTGATATATGAGAAAATAGTATATAAATGACGTGAGTGACGAAAGCTGCAATGGGCGACTGGTAAACTGTCGCCTTCGTAGATCACGGCACAAAAAACATTAGTAGTACAATAACGTTTCGTCAAACGAACTTCGGAGTTTAGTTGTTTTTTTTTTCTTACAAAAATGTACCGATCTCATTTCCACAATTCATTTATTTCCATTTTGATCAGTACAGTCTTTCAAATCTAGATTATTGTTTGACCTTAATTAAACTTTAGAAGAGAAAAAAAGATCATGATTTCCAAAGAAAGCCTTGCGCGCAAGAGACTTTTAATATCTCATCAAAAATCTATCCCGTTATTAATTACACGTTATTTTATACAACAATCAAATACAGGTACATACGAATTTTTCCAACTGAAGTAACATTAGGCCGATACAAATACCAATGGCGAAAGATAATTTCAGATTGAAAATTCAAACGTTTTGTTTTGCTGCGGTATCGCAAGGGCCTAATTAGTATTTCTCCTCAGCTCATTTCACAAATGTTATACAACCATCTCTGTCATCTTCGTTTAGTGTAGAACGTTCGCTATTAAACGATGTATATGTAAAAGTTACGATGCGATTAAATTATTTTTCACAAACCGACGCACCGAGCCGTAGCTTCTAGCTAAATATGCAGAGACGAAAAGACGGGTCGGGAATTTCAGTAATCAAACAAGACAAAAAGTGTGTTCAGTTTCAGAAGTATTTATGTAGGGCCCAGTCTTACAAAAAAAAGGGTGACCGCATCATTCTAAGGGACGGGCATGAATCGCTCAGTTTCGTTTTACAACTAACAATCGGTGCGTTGCCAGTTCCAACTTGCAATCCTTGTCATTTTCTTTACCATTTTACTGAGAAAGTAGGTTATAGTAGTATTACAGTATCGTAAGCATAAACATTAAAAACGAAACTATTCAAATCAAATATAAATCCTACTTTCATTCTCCTAAGTTTCAACTCCGGTTTTTTTTTTGTTTATTCAAGAAAAATCAAAGTGGACATGTTCCTTTTTTTCTTTGATTCACTTATAAATATATGTATATATATATATATATATTTATTTATTTATACATACATATATTTATATGCGTTGAAAATGACCACCTGAAAAATTGCCTCGAACGTCTTCGGCGCCATTTTGCAATCCGCAGGGTGCCCAAGGCAAAGAAAACTTTGAGAGATCGCAGTTCGCCTGAGCACTCTGCGGCTTGATTCGCAGCGGGAACTTTAAGAACAGACGAGTCATAGCTAGGTTTAATTGGTGCTGATCTGTAAGTGGCGTTTAGGTTGGGGTTGCTTGACGGTGGTGTTTGGGTCTTGAAATCAGTGGATATTGGCGCATCACATGGCATACTTGCGCGTCCATTCTCGTGCCAATTCGTTGTACTTCTCTCTGTCTGTTTTATATATCCTTGCTATCTCTGGCACCAAAGGGTCATCTGGATTCGGATCGCACAGCAGAGAGCATATCGATAATAACACTGAAAAACAAATGCACACCGTTAGATACATCACTGCAGTACGCCACTTTAGCGATTAATCATTAAGAGCATGTGCCACAGTCAAATACCCATATTACCGACATCACTTTTTCACTTTACTGAATTTTCTTTAAACTTAAAACAACTTTTTTTGTAAATAAAATATCAGAATATTTCGTGAAAATTATTTTGCCAATAAATTGAAACTGGTACCATTTCTTGAGATGTTTTCTTTGTATCTTGACATTTTTTTAACCTAAGAACTTCTCTTATATGTAAAATATCGGTCCCAAATTTCGAGAAATGCAAGAGCCGACAGTAAGTTACGTTTATTGACGTTTTTTTTACATCTCGCAGATATTTTAAATTCAAAAAGTTCTTCGGTTCAAAAAATTTGAAGGTTACAAAGAAAAGATGTCCAAAAATGGTCCCGGATTTAATTTCTTTAAAAAATTCATTTTTAACGGAATTTCTACTCAAATGAAGTACATAAATGTAGTTGATGATCTGCGTATACATTTTCCAAAGTTTCAGTCCGATATTTTATTTACAAAAAAAGTTATTCGATTAAAAAAAAATCCAGTGAAATAATAAAGTGAAGTCGGTAATATAGGTACTGCGGCCGTAGCAATTCTACCAAATTAAATTCTACATTTTAAAAATCTACAAAACCATACTTATATTTGAAATTCAGCATTTTCTATTCAAACTCGACACGGTTTAATCATGCTGCCTACTCAAATCCTGGGAGAAAATTACAGGTTTTTCCCAGATATCCCAATTTTTTCCATTCAAATTTTTCGCATCCTTTAAAACAATCGACACGGAATATATCTAGTTTCACGAGTACGTATGTTATCATGCTTTTTTTAGATTGTAGTGATTCAATAATATGTTTAATTTAGAAAGCTTTGACCAAGTCTATTAAAAGATATTCTTAAATATATTAGCACCATCGATTATTAAAAAAAATTAAATATTAGTAAAAAAATAATCATTTCTTGAACTTTTCCCTGAAGATTAATTAACTATTAAATTCAATTTAAGCCGCTTCAAATTCCTAAATTTTCCAGTTGAAATTTGGATTTTCAATAAGATAGATTAACTCTTAACCAAATAGTTCAATTTTCCACCCAAAATACTCTTGTCTTACCAAACAAATACGACTTACAACAAAATACATGAATTCTTAACCTGGGAGTTAAATTTCAACCAGAAAAGATCAATTTTAAATTGGAAATGATGGATTTAAAAACCAACAGATGCATTTTTAGACTTTAAACCAAAAAATAATAATTTTCAACCAAGAAGAATAATTTTTACCGAAATCGACGAATTTATAATTAGAAAATATAATTTTTTAGCCAAAAATTGAATGGTTAAATTTTCAGTTAAAAAAATTAATGTTTAAGCAAAGATGAATTATCAACAAAAACGATGGTTATTCCATTGACAAAGTTATATTTTCAGTTAAAAATTTTTTGTTGAACAATTGATTTTCAAAAAAACACTTACATTTTCGAAGAAACTGATGATTTTTCAAATAAAATTATGAATCTTAAACTGTAGTAGTTTAATTTTAAACCAGTAAGGTGAATTTTCAGCTAAACTGATGAATTTTTTAGAACAAAAGATAATTTTCGAATATGAAGATTAATTTCTACCAAAAAAGTCGAATTTTCAGTTCAAGATAATTTTTAAACCAAAGATTGAATAGTTAAACCAAAGAGATGAATTTTTAATTAAATTGATGTACTATTCAACTGGAACGATTACATTTTCAGTTTTAAAAATTAATTATCAAAAGTTTCAACTGGAATAGTTCAACTTTCTGTAGAAAATAAAATGAAAAAATTTCGTCGTCCAGAAATTCGGGATGAGTAGTCAAATATTTTCCATAAGAAAATACGAATTTTCAACAAAACAGCTCATTGTAAAACCAACCAATCAATCAAAAAGTAAATTAAAAAAAAAGAGTTGCAAGTAATGAAGTTTTCATTGCAAAAAGATGAATTTTTGACGAAAAATGTCGTAATTGTTATTAAACCGAAATATTTTAATTCTTGATCAAAAACATTTGAATTGCACCAAAGATGACGACTTTTAAACATGAGTTGAATTTTTAACAAAATAATTAAATACAGTAATACTAAAACTACTTGTAAAAATGAAGACTCCTTATGTTTCAATTTTATATTGCAATTAAAAGAAATATAAACAAGCAGTCGAAAAATCCCCTTTAAAAAATCCCTATAATTTTCAAGCACACAAAAAATTCCCTGTCAATTCAAGGTTCTCCAGGTAAGGCTATCCTGTTAATCCTACATCACCAATCTATATACAAAAGAATAATTTTAATTTGTTAATTTTTTGATTCGGCACAACCGTATCTATTTAAAAAATTGAATAATTTAAATTTAAACTCAAAGCGATTTAATCCTACACCATAAAACTTTAATGAGAAAAATCATTACTATTTTAAAAACCCTTCACCGATTTTTTAAATGTAATATTTTTATTCTGTGTAAACTATTATGCGCTATTTAAGATAGAGTTTTGTGGTGTAGAATCAAACTATGTAGGTTTTTTAAAATTCAAATGATTATTTTGCGTAGATTTTTAAGATGTAGGAGTAAATCGGTTTGAGTTTAAATGTTGAATATTACATTTTTTAAAGAAAGACGTGGACATCCGCATGAAAAGGGCCCTAGTCGTTGATATGAAGCTACGTACACGATTATATAGCTGGACAAATTCTCGGAATTTCAAGCCTAAGGCTAATCCTTTAAGTTGAAAAACGAGTTGACGGGTCGTTTTTGAAGCCGGAACTTCGACAAACCGTGTTTGTTTAAAATTAGAATATTTAATTTAAATTAAACAATTGGTCGTGTAGATTTGCTGTGTATAGAGCTAACGAATGTAAAGTTTAATTTTAATGAATCACTACCGCCCCATTCAAAAATTAAATCAAAAATATTTAACTACATTTAAAATAATTATACTGTTGGATATACACAGTAGGTGTTCCAGTACGTAAGTAGATAAGGAATTTGAGTCGTGCCAACCCTTGGCAAGTCATATTTACGGCAAGTTATAATGCGGCAACTCTCATTTCGAAAACTATGAAGTAAACAAAAAATTTGCATAAATGCAGCTAGTTAAATTCGCGGCACCTCTCATTCGCACAAATTTAAAGTCCAGAAAAAATTGGATGAATTGCGAGAAAGCCCGCTGGCACAAAAATAATGTTTTTTAATCCGGACCCGTAGATACGTAGGAAGGTGACGACCATTAGTATTAGTAATCAATATTTTCTATTTTTATAAAAAGGAGACAAAATCCTGTTGCATCAGGTACTTTCTAAAATAAATAGGACAATTAAATTTGCTTAATTCAGATAGCAGGCTATTCATTGGTTTAGAATCCGCAAAAAGGTATTAAAAAGTGAAAAATTAACAAAATGGCGGCCATGCTTAAGAATTTTAAAAAATATGCAAGATACAGAAAAAGTCCATAAGCAAAATTATCTCCTTCAAGGAGCCCTACAAAAAATTTCTCGCTCCACTTTTATATATAGTACACAGTCTAGTCTTTCAAGTATTCCAACAAAAATTTTTGATAAAATATCGAGAAATGAAGGACAACATTTTTGTAGACCTCTTCGAAAGGAATCATTTTTCTCTTAGACTTTTTTTGTTGAAAAAATATAATTATCAGAAAAACAGTCGCCGTTTTGCTAATGTTTTATATTTTCTTATGACGTTTGGAAAATAACGGACTTAAAAAAAATTGCTTTTGTTTAAAAAATTTAATAGTACCAAATATTTGAAAAATGAAAGCATAACTTCTTGTAGAATTCTTCAAAATGCACAATTTTTCTTGTGATTTATTTTCTCATATTTTTCCTATTTAAAAAATACAGCATTTTTAATTTACAAAAAACTGTCGCCATTTTCTTTATTTTCAACAACAAAATTGTTGGATCCCAATAATTCCTACTTAACAATTTTTGCTAGAGATGGACAATTTCGCTTGATGTCAACTTTTATTCTTCTTTTTTTATTTTTATAACGTCCAAATTTAAAGATAACAAATTCTTTTATACCTCGGAATTGCTTCAATTTTATTGAAAAATTACTCGAAATTCTATGCAAAAGAAAATTCTTAAGATTTTTATTGCCCTTGAAACATATAAATTTGTTTCAAAACGCACGGTGATCTGGAACGGAACAAAAGTTTGCCTAAAAGAACGACAAAAACCAATGACGGAATCTTGTTTGTGACTAAAAACTGAACTAAAATACCGTCGGCAGAAAATCCAACCTGCTTATTTTTATGAGAAATCTCCATTTTTTCAAAAATATAATTATGATTTTTTAAACCTGAATGTTACTTTTGATATCAAATTAACCGGGATCGCTAAACTTAATCTCAGCTCAAGAAATCAAGAAAAGTATCGTGAAAAAAGACAGGAGTGCACTTTTCAGGTCCTGTTGAAAAATTAACTTTACATCTTACTATACTGAATTTGATGTAAAGCCAAGAGTTGTTATTAAATTATTCATTGTTTACATAAGAAAAATACAAAGAAAATTATATTTAGTTTTATGATAAGCTATTTACATTACGAAAAAAAACGACCACTAAAAATAATGATTTTTATTTGTATGCGTGCATCATCGTGGTACGCTCAGTGAGCGATGTTAATGATAAATATTAAAAACGTGAATATTACTGTAAAATATTGCATGTTCGATAAATGAGTAAGTAATTGTATAATTATACAAATGGCTTCCCGATAATAATTACGTAAGTTTATTACTTTGAAAATCAAGTTTCTTGTTACTAAATAATTACCGTTTTTCACGATACCGTTCTTCGACTGAGATTAATTTTTAGCGATCGCGATTAATTTTATATCAAAAGTAACATTCAGATTTTTTTAATCATTAGAATTATATTTTTAAAAACAAAAATGGAGTTATTTCGTTGTCCCAGGAAGCTGAAGATATGTACCGGTATTTATGCAATTATAAATTTATTTACTCAATAACATTTTTTATTCACATACGTTTATTTATATATCTAATATCATACTAAATAGGTTATATTTTTCAAGATTTCTCGTAAAAATTAGCAGTTTCGATTTTCTACCGACGGTATTTTAGCTCAGTTTTTAGTTAGAAAGAAGAACTTTTTCCGGATCACCGTAACAATTAATGGTATATCATTTTTAAATGATTTTTATTAATATTGGGATTATTTATCACCATATATCAGTTAAAATTCTACAGTTATATTTCCATAGGAAACTACGGGGGAAAATGGATTAGGAACTATTTTAGAGTTTTAATTGTATAAAATCCAAAAATGTTCAGCTAAAACAATTTTTTTAAAGTAACGTAAAAAGTAGGAAATCATTTTTTCAAAAAAAGAAAGAAAATTTAGGGGTAGAGAAACAAAGTTCCAAAGTGTGGATTCCTAATAAGCACATAGTTACGATTTTCTTAACAAAATTACAAAAAAAAGATGTTTGTTTTTTTAAACAACTTTGTTGCACATTACACTTTTCCATTTCTAGTAATTTATTTTAAATTTTCTTAAAAATCGTTAGATTTTTTTTCTATCTTTTTTAATATATCAGACAAATTTCGGGATTCTATATATAATCCTATATTCTATATAATATGTTCTATATAATCCCTTTCAATTTTCTGACATCTCTTGCTATTTTTGGCAATATCCCGTAACCTTCAAAAATCAGTTTAATCCCTCACGCCAACAAAATCTAAAAAAATCGATTGAAATTTCTTAAATTTGATTAAAATCACTCGTAATCCTTAATTCACTTTTAATCACGCCAGATGTAATTACCGGGAATATACATGTAACACTATTTTTTTAACACCAGACCAAGACAGTTTTTTAGTCAAATTTGCGAATAATTTTGTAAATATTGACGCTAGAAGTTACTTAAAATCCTACCAATAATATACTACTTTAAAAAAATAACAATTCTGCCTAGCCCCAAAATTAAAAATAAATGTTTGTGGGATCTAGATACTCTGAAATCTTTATTTTGCCTCGAGAAATCTCGTAAAGTCTAGCGGCGAAAATTATAAAGAAAACAATGTTGATGGACTTATGTGCTCTATTTCTTTATAATTTTGCCGCAAGAGGGTTTTCAAAACCTGGCGGTAAGCTTACAACAAACCGGTATGGTCCTCCACGCACGACCCCCCCCCCCCTCCCACCATATCATTTGGTCACAAACCCACTCAAATAAATTTAGGCACGATTTTACGATTTACAAGCAGGGTGTAAAATATCTTCTACATAACGCGCATATGCAATAATGGCTGCCGGTGTGAAAGTATTTCTAACGCTGTGACGTCACTGTTTTGAAAAGAGACAGGGACCTAAGCGTTGGTCACCCTCATAGGGTACTAATTTCGCGCTCAAACCGTAACAAATTCATTTTAAATTCAGAAGAATTAAAAAAATGCAAGTTACAATCAAATGAATATATTGAAAAACAATTGAATTTGAAAGAATTTGAAAATATAAAAAAACTTCATTGAATTCAGTAACTCTGAAATGAGCTTAGTAAAATTCAAGGGAATTTGATGAAATGCCCAAAAACTCAAGATCAAGTTAATAGACTTCAGGATGAATTAAATAAAATTGTTGAAAAATTAAAAAAAAAATATCACAGAGTTAAGTAGAAGTAGAAGAGTGAATTCAGAAGGATTAAAATAAAATTTAAAAATTCAAGAGAATTCCAAAGAATTTTACTAATTTCTAACACAAGAAGTGACTATGACTACAGAACAATTCAAGTTAAACTGAAGACTTCAAACGAATAGGAAACATTTGATCACAATAAATTTTAATGAATTCAGAGAAATTTAAAAGAAATCAGAAGAATTATATGAAATTCATAAAAAAAAGTTGTAAAAATTAATTTCCATTAAAATATTCAAATTCCTTAAAATTATTAAAACCCCTGGAAATTGTTTAAATCTGTTAAAACGCTTTAGAATCTTTTAACATACCCTAAAATATTTCAGTCTTTGCAAGCCTTCAAACTACTGAAAATAATCAAAAATGTATGGGAATCCTTCAAAATTTCCTTAAATATTTCGATATCTTTTGAAAGTCCTTGAAACTTTTACAATGCCCACAAGTATTTCAAATCCTTTTAAATGACTGAAATCAATAAAAAAAATCTTTAAAATTTTTTAAAATAACCTACATTCTTTAAATCTTTTGGATTTAAAAGGATTTTTAAAAAATCCTTTAAAATATTTCAACTCATTTGACCATTTGACCATTTTACCAACTGATCCTTAGTATCAAATAAATTAAAACTTTAAAAAATAGACCCCATTAAAGTAAGTAGAATACTAGAGTAAATTGAGAAATTTTTCCAGAGAATTCCAAAGAAGTTAGAATAAATTAATAAGAATTCAGGGTGAATTCCAAGTATCTGCAAACCTTCAATACCCTAGAAAATACCTAACTTCTCATGAATGAATTCATTAAAATTCACTAAAATATTATAAAATAACGTGAAATCTTTCTAAATATTTTAAAACCACATACGTCCTGTAAAATCGTTCCATATCTTTAGAAATTGTAGAAAATTCTTTACCTTTAAAAATATTTGAAAAGCTTTAAAGTTACTTCAAATTATTTAAATCTAATAAAAGTTTCTCAGAATATTTATAAGTACCCTGCAATATTTCAAAGACTTATAATAGTGACTGTGTGGCAGACCTAATTATTTTTTACAGTTACTTCCTACACAAATTCTATGAATGCTGCTATTTTTCAAAGTGCCTGACTCCAAAAGGGTACCTATAGGGACCAAATCTTGAAAATAGGACACTTTAGGGACCTCAACCGAATATAGGGTACAATAATGGATATTGGGACCGGTCCATGAGGCCTGAAAACGGAACGATTTTTGTTTTTTTATATGTAAAATGCATAAATCATTAAACATATATTCAGTTTAGGTCCGACCTCTCATGATGCCGTTGTTTTATTTACCGAACACTAAAGTGTCGCTTTTCTAAAAAAATTAACAATAGAATTGGATTTAGAATTTAAAATTTAAATGAATCCATAATGTCCATAGATGCAAATAAGACTCTTACATAATTTGGCACATAAATAAAGTTAACGTAGAACCAAGCTCAAAGACAGAAAAGAAAATAAGTATAATACGAACCATGAAGTTTAAACAACATAAATGACGCAATTCCCGGCAATAATAATGAAATAAAATAAAATGTCATATTAATTTATAAATAGCCTCTTTTAGAAATTGGCAAAATTACTAGTTACTTATTTATTTTCCTACTTTCCTGTACGGCCCATTTTTATACACAGAAAATGTCTCCTTCCGATTTGAATCCTATGATGAGGATTTCAAACAGAGAAAATGCAAACTAAATGAATATTTCGTTTTTAACTTAATTATTTTTGGATTAAATGTCGATACGCAGAATATTACCATTAGCAATTACAAAGTTAGTTTATAAACTTTAAATCTCATTAGTATGTTATTACACAGCTCTTGAAACTAAAATAAAATAAAATTGTAAGTAAATTAAAAAACGTTTCATATAATACACACCTTTTGATATAGTAAGAGCAGGAGACCACTGCGATCTCAATATATCCAAACAAATACTTCCATTACTGTTAATATTAGGGTGATAGATTCTTGTAGTAAAAGCAACCTGCAAATGTGGAAAACTTTTTACTTTTGACTTTCTTCACATTCGTTAATAAAAGAAAACTTCATTTGCCACATGTTTAAAAGAAAAACAGAACAGGCTTTTTTTTATCTATAGAAACATTATTGACAAATCAAACAGTTTAATATTAACCCAAAAGATTCTAAGCCCATGAGTTTGTTTTTACAATTTCTAACAACAAAAAAACTCGATATAAGGACAAAACAGTAGAATCTTCTTTTACTTCGGATTTAAATTCAAAGCAAGAAAAATGGTTTGCTTCGATTAATTAAACTAATTAAATTAATGGATTAACTTGATTTTATTTTAATTAAACTGATCAATTTCGTTAAATGATGTCACATTTTGTAATTAAGAATAATACGTACCTTAGGAGGCTTAAATGGATAATCTGTGGGAAAGTGAATTGTAAGAAAAAAGACTCCTCCTTGATAAGGGCTGTCAGGCTGAAAAAGTAAATTTTCTGTTGTAGGAAACTATATTTTCTTATTATCAGAACAAAAATCTTAGTATTTTAATAAAAATGTAAGCAGTTATAGTAAATATTTGTATTTCTTCTCTTAATTATGCATAAATGTTTTTTGAAACTTAAACACGACAAGGACACTTAATTTTGTCTGAGAGCGAGAAATATAATTTTACATAAGCTAGATTTTGCGTAATAAATAAAGAATATTAATACAAATCTTATCTTCCAGGCTTGTAAACTTTGACGATAATACTGAAACACGAGATTTTACGCAAATACTTCTTTTTGCAGAATTATTTTGGGAGATAAGGCTACTTACTGGTCCCATAATTGTTGCCTGCCAATGGAATACTGAAAAAGAAAATTGCACAAGTTAAGTCTCCGAATTGATTAAACTAAGAAATTGAAATATTTTTCAGCGTAAGAAACTTCTGTTTGTGAGCAGAAAATATGTCTTTTAAACGATTGTAGTAACTATAAGATTTTATTACAAATTTTTAATAATTTAAAAAAGTTCAAATTCTTCAATAAAAACTTACTCGAAACATTAAAAAAAAAAAAACAAGTTTGAAGGAAACGGTGATCCTGCAGTGAAAAGAAAATGGCGACTAGCTGAGCGTGTTATACACT
>JAAAKG020010003.1:0-21089 GCA_010014905.2 Druon quercuslanigerum
TTGTAAATACAGTCCACTTATCAAATAAACATTTTATATTTTTCATTTTAAATGTGTGCCGATTCTTTTATTAATTTTGAAAAGTAGAATTGACACCCAACAAATTTGTTTGAACAATTATTTTTGCTGAATTAAATTGAATAATTCCTCACATGAAGTGAAAAGTGGACAAAAAGTTGTAAATTTCAGAAAAAACCGCAACTTTTTAGCATTATTCTAAGAGAATATTGTTGTGAGTAATAACAACTTGTTTAAACACTTATTTTTGTTAAATGTAATTAATTATTACCTCGCTCTAAATTAAACGTTAAAAATAAGTTAAAAATTTCAGAAAAAACCTTTACTTTCTAACCCTTTTTTAAGAGAAATTTGCTAAAAACAATAATAAATTATTAAAACAATTTGAATAAATATCTAATTATTAGTATGAAGTAATATATAATGTATAGGAAACAATCTGCGTTAAAAGAAAACAGCAAAAAATTTATAATTAGCGCCAATAACTCGAAAAACTTATTTTTTTACTTATGGGGTTTTCTTGGAACCCTATAAAACCGACTTAATGGGGTGATATTTAAAAAGTAATATATTATTTGCCTTCTGTGAGTAATTGTGAAGAGAAATTGTAAATTTCGAACTAGATTCACCTAATATTGAGAATTCTGAATAAAATTTACGAAAACGTCTTTTTTCTTATGGGAAATACGTCTTAAACTTCATGGGACTTGCGCTACTACTAAATATTTTTTTTCAAAAAAATTATAAATGATAAAACAAAAAGCTTAATTTTCCACAAAAAATAATTTATTTTCCATTAAACAAGGAACCATTGCAATGCAGTTAAACAAATTAAGTTGCAAATAGAAAATTAATTCTCAAAAAAGCAACTACTTAAATCGTCAAGCAATAAATTGATTTTTTTTAAGTTTGTCATCTTTCAAATAAGTAGTTGAATATTTCAGCCAAAATGTTAAAAAAAATAATTAAATTTGCCATCAAAGAGTATATCTGTTAACAAAGAGAGGTTAATTACAAAAAAAAATATATTAGAAAACTTTTTGATTTGAAACAATGATCTATTAAGCCTTCGCTTGACTATTCAAAAATTGAAACTTTAAAGAAAATTATATTATAGATGTCATAACAATGCAATAAAATTTCAATAATCATTATTTTAAGGAATGTCATAAGAATCTTTGTCTTATTGGATATGATTGTAATAAATCGTCTGCATAGAAAGTGAGTCGTATTTGTTTTGATGTCATCTTCCTTTCTTCGACGCTACGCCGCAGACTTTCTTGATACAACACCGCACTCTCTCGGCGCAACACCGCACTCTTTCTCGACACCTCGTTGGCAGTTTTCGTCGACCTGGACCGTTCCAATGTCGGATTATAGTAATTGAATATTCATGTCGGATTTGCATCAATTTTTGGCTTGGCTGCTGCCGCTGGTGCGCTTCGAACCAATGGCTATATACGAACAAGTCTGCGTGTTTGTGGACGTCACCATTTGCACGGTTGTAAATGTCGTTTGCCACGGGATTATACCCGCTTAACATAAATCTGACAGCTCGGCAAATAAATTTGTCGGCGCCCCTACACGAATCTGGTACTTTTCGAAGTGGGGAATCCCTCGACGGCACTTACGATTTGAGCCGATATGAATCCCCTGTTCATCGATATATTCATAATTCAATGCTTGTAAAAAAGGAAATAAAAATAAATCAAAAAAGGAGCCGCACGTTTACAAAATATGGTTTCGTAGCCAATTAAGACGTTAATTAAATTGATTAGAGCTCCCCTTCTTAAACTTTCCTTTTGCTCTTTCAACCCTTCCATCCTCCCTCTCCCAACTTCTTCGTTCGAAACTTTCACTTTTCGTCACTTCCTCAGTTACCACACCCCTTCCCCCACTATTTTTTTGAAACGCTCGCCTGGAGGATGCTTCCACTGTAATGCCCAATGTAAAAAAATGTGTCACGAGATTTGAAAACAACCGTGCAGCGGCGCTAGTAGTAACTTTGTTCTGCAAAACGATGCAAACGATGAATATTAAAAAAAATTTCTGACTTCGAGAACGACTTATAAAATAAATGAATTATTAAATTTCCACAAATATTTCAATTCCCCAAATTTAGAAATGCTGAACATAGTTAATTGATTATTAATTTATGAGCTGAGGAAACATTTTAATTAGTCATTAATTATTCACTTATTATATATTTTTAGTAATCTTAAATTTCCGCGAATGTAAATTTCAGGAATAGAAATTTTTTTTGGAATTTAGCCATTTTCGGCAATTTTTTTCGTTAATTTGTGGTTTTGCTATTAATTTTTTCGTTATTTATTATTAGTCCTGGATATTCAAAACTTATAAATATAGTGATGAAAAACTAATTTTTTACATTGCCATTTTTTATTTATCAAATGGGCTTTGTAACGACGCTAAAATATTTTAACATTTGTAATGTCACTCCTGAATAAATACTATTATTGAATATTTTTTATCTTTGGCATAACTGAAATTATTCGAAAATTATTTTTCGAAGTGTTTTAATAAATCAATGTTAAAATTAAATTACCAGGATTGCGAATAAGAAAATAAGTATGATAAGTTTATATTTAAATTTATATAAATAAAATTTTCATAAGATTCTTGAGAAGATTAAAAAAAGAAACTTTTATTTTTCAGACGTGTCAGAAAAAAATTTATAAAATTTTAAAGAAATTTTTATTTTATTTTATAGGATTTCACCAATTATTTTAAACAATTCAAGTCTTTTTAAAAGATACTCAGGACTTTTAAAAATTGCAAAGGAATAAAGAAATATTTGTTAATTTTTTGAAAATTTTCCCCAGTTTTTAAATATTTATAAACTATTTAAAACGTCTTCAATTTCTCAAAATATTTTTGACTGACTTTATTATTTCTCAAAATTTGCAAATATCATTTACATTTTAAAAAAATTACCTTATAATCTTCTAAATTGTTACAGAAATTTTCGGGCAATTTTTTTATTTTATTTAAGACTTTGAAAATTATTTTAAAGGTCTTAAATCTTAAATTACATTTATGAAAATAAGAAATTATTTTAAATTTTCACATGAATATAAGACAGTTATTTTTTTTAATCTTATCAGACCGTTTAAACCTTCTAAACTCTTAAAATTATTTAAATCTTTTCTGCAAAATTAAAAAAATTGCCCTAGAATCGTTCAGAATCTTCTTTGACCATCTTATTAAATATTTGAAAATCTGTTTGAATAACCTTTTAAGATTTTTTTTCTATTAGAAAATTCATCTGTTTGTTCGAAAATTTTACTATTCCAATATTTGAAAATTAATCTTTTTCGTTAAAAAATCATCCCTTTTGTTCAAAATGCTGCGAATCGGTGAAAAATTAATCTGTTCTGGTTTAAATATCAACTAAATATTGCTTATTTCTGTGAAATTTTTTCAAAGTGTTATAATAAATCCATGTAAAAATTAAATAATGAGATTTGAAAATAAGAAAATAAGTATGATTCTTTGTCTTTAAATTTATATAAATATAATTTTCTTAGTATTTTTGAGAAGATTGAAAAAAATAAACTTGCATTTTTCAGACGTTTCAGAAAAAAATCTAGAAATTTTATTTTATTTTATAGGATTTCACCAAATATTATGAAAAATTTAAGTCTTTTTAAAAGATGCTTAGGACTTTTAGAAATTGCGACGGAATCAGGAAATATTTGTTAATTTTTGGAAAATGTTTCCTAGTTTTTGAATATTTATAATCTATTTATAACGTCTTCAATTCCTAAAAATATTTTTTACTGGCTTGAATTTTTCTCAACATTTCCAAATACCATTTAAATTTTTAAAAATTACCTTAAAATCTTCTAAATTTTCCCAAACATTTTAGGACCATTTTTTTATTTTGTTGAAAACTTTCAAAAATATTTTAAAGCTCTTAAAGTTTAGTGTTGAAATATTTAAAAAACTGCATTTATAAAACTCTGTTAAAGTTTAAAATTAATGTTAAGTCCCTACAGTTCTGCTAAATATTTCTTGGATTGATACGATATGTTTAAAAACCTTTTTTATTTTTTTTTTAAAGTTTATTTTTGAAAATAGGAAATTATTTAAAATTTTTACATGAATATAAGAAAATTATTTTCTGAATTTTGTCAGACCTTCTAAACCTTCTAATCTCTTAAAATTATTTTAAACTTTTCTGCAAAATTAAAAAAATTTCCCTAAAATCCTTTAAATTCTTCTTTGACTATCTTTTTAAATTTCTTAAAATATTTTTAAATAATCTCTTAACAATTTATTTCTCTTTTAGAAAATTCATCTATTTGGTCGAATATCAAATCTATCTGGTTCAAATATCAAATAATTATTGCTTATTTCTGTAAGAATTCATCTTTTTTTTGCTGAAAAAAAAAATTGATGTAAAGTGGAACCTTTTTTTAAAAATTCGTTTTGTAACATTTATTAATTAAGTTAAAAATGTATATTCTCAAGTCAAAAATTTTAATCAAAACTTCTTGTTTGCAAATTTTTTCTCCTGTAGAAAATTTAAGTGTTCCGTGAATAAGTCGCCTTTTTCTCTTTAAAATTAAACAAATTTCTTGAAAATTGATGTATTTTGTTTGAAAAATTGTAGTTTTTGCATAATGAATCTTCTTGACATCTTTTGTTTAAAATTTTCCTTTTTTATTAAAGTTTTTTGTTTTAATTAATCGTATCTGAAAATTAAAGTATACTATTGCCGATTTAAAATTTATTCATTATAAGCGAAACATTTTACATGTATTTGATTTAAAAGATAAAAATAATTTTTTATTTCAGATTCATAATGTTAGTTAAAAAGTCACCTCTTTGGTTGAATACTTAACTGCTTTATGGGGATCCCTTTTTTTGGTTGGAAATTTATTTTTAACTGACAATATAACTATTCAATTTTTTGTTAACTGATTTAGAAAATTAAGATTAAACTTTTTACGAACAATTTATTTCCTTGATTGGAGATTTCCCTGGTTAAAAATTGTCCTATTTATTTAAAAATTTATATTTTGTTTCGTGTTTAAAGTTAATTTTTTTGACTAGAAATGTAAATTTTTGATTTTTTTCAATCTGCAGAGAACTGATGATCTTGGTTTACGCTTCCTGTTTTTAGGCTGAAGATATAACTTTTTTGTTATGAATTATTATTTTTTTAATTATCATCTTTCAGTAAAAAATTTAACTGTTCTACAGGCAATTTGTCTTTGTGTTAAAATTTTTAACAATTTCGCTAAACTTATATTTTCTTACTCAAGTGAAAAATCTTTTTTTCGAAAATTCGTCGTTTTGATGGAAAGTTCGTCCTTTTTGAATAAAAATTCATCTATTTTGATTGAAAAGTCAAGTGTCTTCTTAAAAATGTAATAATTTGATTTAAAATTCTACTCATTTTAATTGTAGTTTAATACTTTTTTAAATAAATTTTATCAATTTTTTGAAAATTCATACGTTGTAGTCTAAAATATACAATTTTGTTGTCAAAAGCCATATTTTTCGGTCGAAAAGTCGACTGTTTTTTTGTAAATTTCTCATTCTGGATTAAATATTATTGTTTGATGGTACAAAATTATTCCTCTTTATTTGCAATAAATGAAATAATTAAAATATTTTTTATTTAAATTTTAAATTGTTTTATTTTATTTATAAAAGACGCTTTGTTAAAAATTTTGCAAGAAATAAATGGTGCATGCCAAAAAAATAAAAAGTAGGTTGGAAAAAATAAGAAAAAAAATCAGGAAATTTTAAAAATGAAGCATCGTGGCCACCCTGTGGGAAATTTTGTGCAAATAAAAAATAAATTGAGATTCGTGAAACTTAATTTTAGGCTTTTAGGTGAAAATGAGATTCTCGCGTCTAATTGCCTAAAATTCTTGTGTATTTTTTTTATTCAGGCAGTGAAATTAGCGACTCATTACTTTAATTTGTCCTCCTGGGGTTTAAGGAAAAGTATATACAAAACATGTGCGCTTCTTTCTTTTAATTTTCCCCTTTTATTTCACATCCCAACAAAGTAATTAATGAGAAAGTAATGTTCTTTTGTGAACTTCTGAAAGAATAATTTCACCCCTTGTTTTTTAACATTTTATTTTTTATTCTTAAGATGATGGATGGGATTTATTGAATAGGGAGGAAACTAAAACTTTTTACGAGATTTGACTCTGATTTTTTTCAGAAAAGTTTTTTCAACATCATCAAAAATCTGCATTTGTTAAAAACATTTTTAAATATTTTCCAACCTCAAAATCTTTTATAATTTTTTTTAAATTTTAAAACCTTGAAACAATTTTTAAAAGTATGAAACATTTTCCTAAAATTCTAAAATTATACAAGAATTAAAAAAAATTGTTCTGAAATAAAGGTTTAAATAATAATTGATATATTCTCTGTTTTTGGCCTAATTTTCTTCATTTTCTTTAATAGAATTATTGCACGAGATCTGACTCTGATTTTTTTCAGAAAACGTTCCACTTAAATTTTATGTCAAATGTCCTGAACGATAAGTCTTTAACCGGAATGAATTTTTAATGAAAAATTTATCATTTGATATTTCAATCCAAAAAGATTTTAAATTTAAATCCGGAATCTGTTAATTTATTTTAACAAAAAAAGAACAACGAATTTTCAACAAAATAGTTAAATACTCAACAAGGACAACTTTTTTTTTAACCATAAATTTGCAATTTTAATAGAAAATATAAAATTTCTATCAAACAAGATAAATCTTTAAACCTACAAGATGTTTTAGTGAAGAATACAAAAAATTGGGCAAATTATGGTTTGAAAGGAAAAATAAGTTTTAATGCAAAATGAGTATTTTAAAAAGCTATTGTCTAAAGTTTCTTTCCTTCTTTGTTTCAAGGTTTTATAAATATTTTGTTCATTTTTTTCGAAATATTCAAAAAGATTTTATTAGACTTCAGATATGTATGTAAGAAATCTATACAATTTTTGAAGAAAATTTCTTCATTTTACAAGAGTTTACTTAATTTTAGGAAAAGTTTGAGACAGTGTGATAGATATTTAGAACTAACTATTTACCGCGTTTTTTTTTTAAATCGCATAAATTTTTAGAAATCTTTCAACGTTTTGAAATATTTTTAATCTTTTCAAAACCTTAAAAAATAGCGTTTAAACTGACTCAAATTACTCCTCAAATTGTCGTAAGGTCTTCCAGATTTTTTGTTGAAGATTTTGAAAATCGCATTTAATTTTTCCTAGTCTTTTTACATATTATCTCAAATTGAATTTTGTAATCCTAAAACCTTTCCAAAGATTTGAAATGTTTTCAAGTTTTATTTTTAAATATTTTTAAATGTAAAGTATTTATATTTTTTCAGATTCTCAATATTTTATTTATATGATTCAAATTTTTTTTAATATTTTAAAAAGTACTACAAAATGAAACAAATTGCCTTAAAATCTACAAGATTTTTTCACAATTTGTTAAGTTTTTTGAAATGTATTTACATTCTTTTAAATCTTTTTTAAAATTAAATTTTGTGAAGTGAAATAACCCTTAAAAATTTTCCTAGACCATTTAAAGATATTACTATATTTTCTGGAAATATTCTAAAATAGTTAGAAAGTTTCCTATCTTTTTTTGTAAAATTTATTGATATTATAAAATTAAATGTTTTCTTTAAAATATTCTACATATTCTTTTCTCTTTTTTTGTTTTTAAATTCTTTTCTCTTTATTATTAAAGAATTATTTAAAAAAAATGAAAAATCAATATAAAATTCCTGTAGATATACAAAACAAATTTTATTACCTTCAAATATTTGGAAATCCTTAAAAAGATTAAAAAGTTTATTTAAACATTTTCAAAAATCTGCATTTGCTAACAACATTTTTAAATATTTTCAAACACTAAACTATTTCAGAATTTTTTTAAAATTATTAAAACCTTAAAACAAAATTAAAAAATATTCGATATTTTCCTAAAATTCTAAAAGGACACAAGATTTTAAAAAAAAATTTCTAAATAAAGGTTTAAATAATAATTAATATATTCTATGTTTTTTTGCATAATTTCCTTGATCTCATCTCTTAAAATGTGTGAAAAAGTTATAAAATGATACTGTGAATATGAATGTTCAGAATATTAGAATAGAATTATTTCGCGAGATTTCACTCTGATTTTTTTCAGAAAACGTTCCAATTAAATTTTATGTCAAATGGCTCCCAGTAGGTATATTTATGAATTCTTAAAGACGACATATCACGTGAGTAGTAAAAAAACTATGGTTATCCATCTCCCAGATTTACTTTTCGGTTTCAGAAAAAAAAAATTTTTTGTTTAAAATATGCCTCTCAAAAAACTATTTCTTTTTACAGGAAAAAAACACTAATTAGGAGCTTGACGTTAATTTTCAACCTAAACAATAAATCTTTAACCAAAATGAATTTTTTAAAGAAAAATTTAATATTTCATGTTTTAATCCAAAAAGATTTAAAATTTAAATCCGGAATCTGCTAATTCATTTTCACAAAAAAACAGTAACGAATTTTTAACAAAATAGTTAAATACTCAACTAAGAAAAGTTTATTTTCCAAACCATACATTTTCAATTTTAATAAAAAAGATAAAATTTCTATGAAGCATAATAAATCTTCACTTAAAAACAAAAACGAATTTTCAGCATTGTTGTTGTTTATTCAGCCCTGAAAGATTTTTTAGTCAAGAACAAAAAAATTGGATAAATTATGGTTTAAAAGGAAAAATAAGTTTTAGTGAAAAATCAGTATTTCGAATTGCTCTTTTTTTAAGTTTCTTTTTTCTTTGCTTCAATGTTACGTAAATATGATTTTTTTGAAATTTTTCGGGAATATTCAAAAAGATTTTACTGAACTTTAGATATGTATGAAAGGAATCTAGACAATTTTTGAAGAAAATTTTTTTATTTTGCAAGAGTCTACTCAATAAAAGGAAAAATTGAAATCACTGCGAAACATATTTATAACTATTTAACGCTAAAAATTCTTTAAAAATATTTTATAAATTTTTAGAAATCTTTTAAAGTTTTGAAATATTTTCAATCTATTCAAAAACTTAAAAAATTATAAATAGCTTTTAAACTGACTTGGATTATTCCTCAAATTGACGTAAGGTCTTCCATATTTGTTTGTAGAGATTTTGAAAATCTTATTTAATGTTTTCTAATCTTTTTACATCTTTTCTTAAATTTAATTTTGTAATCCTAAAACGTTTCCAAATGTTTGACAAATTAAAAAAATTTATTTCTAAATGTTCCAAAAACCCCATTTTGATCTTAGTTCTTTAACAATATTTTTAAATTTAAATGATTTATATTTTTTAAGCTTTTAAATATTTTATTGAAATGATTCAAATTTTTATTAGTATTGTAAAAAGTACTGCAAAATAAAATAAATGGCTTTAAAAGCTTAAAGATTTTTTTTGTAAATTTTTTGAAATGTTTCTACATTTTTTTGAATATTTTTTAAAGTTAAATTTTGTGAAGTGAAATGACCCTAAAAAAATTTGCTAGACAATTTAAAGATATTACTTTATTTTCTAGAAATCTTTTAAAATGCTTAGAAAGTTTCATAATTTTTTGTTGTGAGTCTTTAATAATAAACATTATTTTTTAATTAATTAAAAATGATTTTAGTTTTAAATTAGTTTCTTTTTATTCCTAAACTTCTGAATATCACTGAAACTTATCAAATTTTTTCTTAAATTTATTAGTAGCATAAAATTTTTATTTTTTCTTTACAATCTTCTACACATTTTTTCTCTTATTCTTTTTTATTCCTAATTTCTTTTCTCTTTATTATTCAAACATTATTTAAAACAAATGAAAAATCAATTTAAATTTTCCTTGAAGTTATACAAAACAAATTTTATTGCCTTAAAGCATTTGAAAATTCTTAAAAGGCTTAAAAAGTTTATTTAACTTATTAAACTTTTAAAACCTTGGAATAAGTTTAAAAATGATTCAACATTTTCCTACACTTCTAAAATTATACAAGAATTTATAAATTGTCCTTAAATATAGGTTTAAATAATAATTAAAGTACTCTAAGTTTTTTTTTGTATAATTTTCTTTATCTCATCTCTTAAAAAGGGTGAAAAAGTTTTAAAATTATACAGTGTCAGTAGAGTGTTTAGAATATTAGAATAGAATTATTTTTCAATCTTAAAAAATATGTAATAAATGTTTTCTTTTGTTAATAATGCTTAGAAACAAATATGAATAAATTTAATCAACTGGTTTTGAATACAATACTTAACCATTCCTTTTTGTAATTAAGTCAAAATGTTAATAACTGAATTGTCCCCTTTATTATCAACAAAAAATTTAAAATTTTAATGTTTTCTTCAAGCAAAACATTCTCAGAATTAAAATTCTTGATTTGGAAATTGCATCCTTAGCGTAATTAAAAAGGAAAATTTAAAATTAAAGACAAACGTCATCTTCCTAAAGTATAAATTACCACGGAGTGGAAAAGAACTTTTTTCCTTTATGAATGACTAAATCTGGAAGGGCATCTTGCTAAGAAAAAAATTGCTCATTTATCAACCTCCAGATTTTTCAAGTCAGACAAAACTTCAATGGAATTGTTAGACAAGGGAAATGCTACGAGGGTAAAAATGAAGTCGTGTTAGGATAAAAGTGGTGTGAAGGACACATGCGTGCTCTCCACGGTTAATATTTTCCCAAGTTTATTCCCCTTGAGAGTACAAAATATTTTTTCATGAAACTTCTATAAGGGGTTGGTAACACTGCGAGCGATTTCAGGTCTTATTTAGATTTTGTAAAGAATCTCCTGAAATCTGGATATGTTTGTAGCATTCAGAAGCATTTCTGAGAAAAATGAATAATTAGTCCAAAAACACCTAAATGTTTAATAAAAATGATTCATATGTAAAAGCTAACTCAAATTTATTTTTATAGTATCACATAAAAAGATCAGGAAGCATAACTACTTAAAATATTTTAAATGTTTTTCTGTGGAAACTGAGCATGTTTGAAGCAGACCAATACATTTTTTGTTACACTTCTTTATTTCAAAAATTTTGTATTTTTTCATGCCAATACTAGTTGTAGGTATTCAATAGAAATTTACTTATTCTGTCTAACCATATCCAGACCACCAGTCCTAAAAAAATATTTAAAAAACTGTTTACTTAAAATAGTGCAAATGAAAAAAAACAGTTTTCGAAAAACTTGGAATCATTAAATATTAATTTAAAAAAATCATTTTCTAACGCAAGATAATATATTTTTAACCTGTTCAATTCAACAAAAGAAAAGACAAATTTTGTTAAAAAATGGTTGGATTCCTAAATAAATAAATGTATTTTCAACGAAGAATATTTAGGTTTCTACCCAAAAGGATTAATTTATAAAAAGAGAATTAATTTTGAATCATGGAAGGTTAATTTACAATTTAAAAAATTCACTTTCAACAAAATAGAACGAATTTTTAACTAGTCGACTTAAAACAAAAATAACGAATTTTGAACCAAATAATCGAATTCTCAAGCAAGAAATAAATTGTCAAAAAACAAGAATAATTTTTGATGAAAAAATAGGATTTACAAAAATAGTATGTTCGTGAATTTTTTGAACCGAAAATATTATTTTTTACCAAAAAATTTAATTTTCGACCAAATAGTTAAATTTGCAAAAAAAAATATAATAATTTATATCTAAATAGTGAAATTCTCTATCGAAAGAGTTGTATTTTTTTAAAAGTATGCATTCAAAAGAACTTTTAACTAATCAGCTCAATTTTTTACTAGATTCTTCAATTCAAAGAAATAAGACGGAAATAAAAAAAATAGAATCTTTAATAAAAACTGATAATTTTTAACACAAAAAATTATGAATTTTCAAATAAAGATGAATTTGTCACGAAAAAGATTAATCTTCAGCCAAAAAATACGTTCAATTTCCAATTTAAAAAAATTAATTTGTAGCCTAACTTTGGATTTTCTACTAGATTATTAAATTCAAACACAAAATACGAATGTGGAAAATAATAGAAACCTCAGTCAAAACTGGATAATTTTCTAAAACAAAGATTTTTTTTTATATCAAAAAATATGCATTTACAATCAAAATGAATTTTTAACAAAATAGATTAATTGACTACCACGCTGATTGATATTGTTCCGTAAGTAGAAATTTCCAACAAAATGGTTGAATTTCTAAGTGAAAAAGTCAAAATAAAAAAATTAATAAAAAAGGTTAAATTCTCAACCAAAATAAATAAATTTTAAAACAAACAGTTACGTTTTTAGCCAAAAAGGATAAATTTTCAACCAATAAGATTTTTTTTCAGACGAATTTTCAACCGCTAAAAACATGGATTTGTAACTATAATGATTTATTCATTACCAAAAATAAAATTGAAGCAAATTGTAGATTAAAAAGTAAATACTCAACCAATAAAAAACAGGAAATTTTCGATAATACACATGAAAAGTTAAATTTTTGTAGAATTTTATTTTTACTAAATAGTTTCATTTTTTACTATCATATTTAAATTTTCTGCAATAATTTGTTTTTGAACCAAATTGATTAGTTTTTTATCAAATTGTTAAATTTAACGAAAAACACGAATTACGAAAAATATTTGATTCCTCAACCAAACAAAATTATTTTTAATCAAACAATTGCATTTTAAACTAAAAATGATCAATTTTCTACCAAAGATATTAATTTTCTACGTAAAAATATTTATTTTAAACGAAATATAGGAAAATTAACCACACAGTTGAATTTTCGCATTAAGAAAATAAATTTTTAAATTAAAATTATACATTTTTAACAAAAAATGAAATAGTAACATTTTCAGTTTAAAAAGTTATTTCTCAATCAGAAAGAAAAAGAATTTTTTCAGAAAATAGTTTAATTTTTGACGAAGAAATGAATTTGCAACTAAAATGATGAATTAAAAAAGTTAATTTTTAATAAAATAGTTCAATTTTCATAAACAAAATTAATTTTTAAAAGTGGAGCTCAAATTTGAGCCAAGTAGTTGAATTTCTTACCAAAAGAGATGACTTTTTAGAAAAGTTGTTGCACTTTCAATCAAAATATTAATATTTCAATTAAATGGAATGAATTCCAAACGAAAAATATAGTAGTAGACTTTTCTATAAAAAAATTAACTTTTAATCAAAAATAGTTTGATTTTCTTATTGTTACCATCCTGTGAGCGCCCTTACTCTGAAATAGGGGAAAAGGGGTTATTTATAAAAAACAGGGCAAAAAGAATTAATCTTTTTAGAAAAAATTAATTCGTGAAAAGGGAATGTTTCTGACCCCTATCCCTCATTTAATTTAAGCTTTCTCTCCTTAAAATTAGTAATCTAGTTTATTGATGACCCTAAAAAATAAATCAAATTTCCAAAAACGGATAAGAACAATGAGCACTAATGCTCTGTCTTTTAAACCAGAAAATAAAAATTTTCAACAAGAAAGACAATTTTAAGTCAAGAGAAATGAATTTTTAACGATTTATTTAAATTTTCAAATAAACAAGAGAAAATGTTCACCAAAAAGGGAATCATTTAATTTTCATTTTAAAAAAAATTTAACGAAAAAAGACACAAATTCTAAATCAGTTGAATTTGACTAGATCCGCCGTAATTGAAAAAATAGTTAAATCCCTAACCAAAATGAGGATTTCAAAGAAAAAGTGTTTTACCAAAATAAAAAATTTTTTAGAAGATTTATGAATTTTCTACCAAATATTCGAATTTTACACTTTCAAAGGAAAAATCTTCAAGCAAAAATAAAATTGCTACATTTTCAGATAAAACAGTAATTCGTCAGAACATTCGTATTTTAAAATAAATAGTTTTTTTTTTAACCAAGAATTTCAATTTTCTATATAAGTTGTTTGATTTTCGGCAAAAAATACACATTTTTTACATAAAAGTTAATATAAAACTAAATGGTTTAATTAACTATCGGATTTTTTAAATTTTCAATCAAGAATTTTCAACAGAACAGCTGGATTTCCTACCATTAAATTTAAGTTTATAACACAAAAGATAATTTTCAAGCAAATGAAAAAAATAGTTACAGTTAAAATTTCAAAGAGAGAAGTTAAATTAGAAATCAGAAACAGATAAATTCAACCAAAAGAGACCAATTTTTTACCAAATACATAAATTTTAAACGAAGAAACTAAATAAATTTTAAATTTTAAAATATAAATTCTTAAGCAGTAATGGAATAGTTACATTTTCTGTTAAATTATTTCGTTTTAAACTAAAAAGAAAAAGAATCTTCAACCAAATTTTTAAAATGTTACTAAAATTCTCTGAATTGGAAATTAAATTAAATCTATTAATTAATTTTTAAAAAGCGGTTAAAATTCTTAAATGTATACAGCTTTAAAATCCTATAATATTTTGAAGTTCTTTAAAATATCTTAAGATCACTTGAAATATTGGAAATCGCTAGAAATCCTGATCAACAAAAATGTTTTTTAATCTCTGTGAAATCAATGGGATGTTTCTGACCCCTACTCCTCATTTAATTTAAGCTTTCCCCTGCCTATTTAAATTGTTAGTCTAGTTTATTGATGACTTTAAAAAAGAAATCAAATTTATTTTTCCTGTAGCCCGTACATTTTAGAAATTCGTATTCTAAGAAAATTAATTTCAGGAAATTATTTAAAGCTCGTAAAGTCCATAATCCCTGGTTTAACGGCCGAAGGGAAAGGCAAGAAAGCAACTTTGTCTCAGAGAGAAAGTTTATCATTTTCCAAAAACGGATAAGAACAATGAGCACTAATGCTCTGTAATAATTAATCCCCTTAATGGCGAGCAAGAAGCCATTCACGAACATTCTACAATTTCTCTGAACCTTATGAAAGTTATCGCCGTCGGAATTATTACGATATCAGTGATGTATAGACGACGTAATTTTATGGTATCGAATTTAGCAGTCCTACTTTATAATCTCGGAAGCGGAGATTATTGCCTCGAGATAATTTTCATTTTTGCTTGCCTTATTCACTTTCAGACTGAAATTTAATGGCGAGATTAGATTTTAGTCATGGTATGGTCATTATATCTCAAATGCATTCAAACCTGGATTTAGTATCAGTTTTAGAGCTAAGGGTAACGATAAATCTAGAGTTCAGGAAATTTTTGGTCTCTGCTGTTTCTCTCTCTATTTGGCCACGCATGAGTGAACACCGCGAATACCCCCGCAGATCCACGCCACTATCCCTGCGGCGAGGTTTTTATTTTTTAGAACACTAAATCCAGGGTTACTAAATCCAGGTTTACTAAATTCAGTTTCGAGTTTACATAATGTGAATTGTCCAGTATGTATAAAAAATATATAAATTTATCTCTTGGGACAGAAAATTCCAGTTAATCAATTTTATTACGAATTTGGCTCAAGTAATTGATGCAAAGCTTTTATAGAGATTTCAGATTTATCATTTAAGCATAAAATCGAACATCATAATTAAATTTATTAACTAACCTTTAAAGAATTTTCCTACATTTTTTTAACGGAAACTCATTGAGTTTCCATAAATGTTTAAACAATTTGAATCTAAAAAAAAACACTTTTTAAAGTTAAATAAGCCAAAGCCATAGAAATTTTTAGCTCAATGTAGAAAAATTAAAGATTTTTTTCCTACTTTTTAAACATTTCTTCTTGTTTCTACGAAGTTGTTAATCTTCCAGAAGACGGATTCGGAATTAGATAATTTATCAGAAACACTTTAAGATAAAAAAAATAATTTCCAGGCCTAAGAATTCGTGTTCTTTTGTTAAAATTAATTTTATTTTTACTAAAAATTGATACATTCAAGTTGATTTTTCATTGTAGTTAAAAAAATTTATCTCTTGTTGAAAACGAACAATTTTTTGTTTAAAGTTAATTTTCTTTAAATTTAAATTTGACTTTTATACCTTTGCAGAAATGTTTCCTTAATTTGTTAAAAATTTTAATATTTTGTTGAAAATTACAGTTTTTTAAAATTACAGAGGTTTTAATTAAAAAGTAAAGTCCTTTGTTAAAAATTTATTATTTTGGATGAACGTCTATTATTTTAGTTAAAAAATTCATATCCTTGGTTGCAAATTTTGCTTCTTTGGTTAATATTTAGTTGCTTTCTTATGGATTAACCCATCCCATTGTCGGATCGAATTTTTTTGTTTCATTTAACTATTTTGTTGAATATACGTATTTTTTGGTCAAATTAAACTGTCCTTATTTAAAATTTAAATCTGTTTTAGAGGGAATATCATCGATTATATTTTTCGGTTAGATTCGTTTTTTTTTTATTTAAAATTAATTTTAATTTAACTAAAAATGTATACATTCAAGTTTATTTTTCATCGTAGTTAAAAAAATGTATCTCTTGTTAAAAAAGAACGATTTTTTGTTTAAAGTTAATTCTCTTTGAATTTGAAATCTACTATTATACCTTTGCAGAAATGTTTCCTTATTTTGTTAAAAATTTTAACGTTTTGTTAAAAATGCCTCTGTTTTTTTTCAATTAAAATGTTTTTAATTTAAAATTAAACTCCTTTGTAAAAAGTTTATTTTTTTGGTTGAACGTCTATTATTTTAGATAAACAAAATCATATCCTTGGTTACAAATTTTGCTCTTTTGTTAAATATTTAGTTGGTTATTTATATATTAACCTATTCCATTTTTGGATCAAATTTTTTTTAATTACTTAACTATTTTTCTTAATATACGCATTTTTTTGTGAAATTTAATTTAAAATTTAAATCTGTTTTAAAGGAAATATAATATTTTATATTTTTCGGTTTGAATTCATCTCTTTTGGTGGAAAATTTTAACTATTTTGTTAAAAGTCATACTTCTTTGAACAAAATTAATTTTTTCGTTTGAAGATGCATCATTTAAGTTTTGAAATATATCTCTCTAATATAATATGTAATTATTATTTTCTAAATTGTTTTTTTTAGGTAAAGATTAGTTTGGTTAACTGAAAACTTTACTTTTAAATTTTTCGTTTATAATTTATCTTTTTTTTTTATTTGATTACAAACTATTTCGTCAAAACTTCTACCATTTGGCTTGAAGTTTAGTTTCTATTATGAAAATTTATTTATTTTTTTTTTGGAAATTGTACTATTTTGTTAAAATTTAGTTGTTTTTAAATGAAATTTTTTAAATGGAAACTTACATATTTTAATGTTAATTTAAAATAATTGATCAGTCTGGTTCAGCATTCAACTTTATTTTTGAATATTCATACCCTGTTTTTCAATTTAAGTATTTGTTACTTAATGTTAACAGAATCGAAAGCTGAACTCTTTAAAGAAAAAAATTAATTTTTTTTTTATTTGAAGGTTTATTTCTTTGATTAAAAATTTAAATGTCTTCTTATAAGACCGACTTTTTTAGTGGAGAAGGAATCTTTTTAGCTAAAAATTCATTTTTTTAAAAGTTAAACTACTTGATTTGAAATTCAACCATTGTGTTCAGAATTAATTTTTTTTTAAAAAGATTAATTTTTTGCTCAAAAAATTAAACTATTCTATTTTTAGTTAGAAACTTTATTAAATTTTAGTTAAAACTCTAAACGCTTTTGTTGAAAATTTACTCATTGTTTGAATTAAACTTGTAAAAATCTAAATTTAAAACCTTGAATGTTGAAAGCCTTTAGCACAAAATGATCTCTTTATATAAAAACTTCATTATTTTGTTAAAAAATTGTCATTTTTGTTAGAAAAATAATACTCTTGATTGAAAATCCTTCTCTTTTCTTGAAATTTTACCTATACATAATTGTAATTTTAACTTATTTGTTAAAAGTTATTTTGTATAATGATTTATCACTTTAGTGCAAAATATCCCTTTCTGGTTGAAAAATGAACTATTTAATACAAAATTCTATTCCCTGGTTAAAAGTTGAATTTTTTTTTAAATCATGTTTGTTGCAAATTTAAGTTCTTTGCTAAAATATTTTATTTTGTTAAAAATTCACTTTTTAAAGGAAAATTTACATTTCATATTTATGGTTTAGAATTAACAGATTTCAGTTTCATATTCAACTATTTAGTTAAAAATCATTGTATTTTGTTGTTGAAAATTTAACGATTTATGATTCATCATTTAGGTAAAAATATCATCTCTGTGACTAAAAATGCAACTATTTTTTGTTGAAATTTAATTAATTTCTATTAAAGTGTCTACTGTTACATTTTTGATTAAATTTTTTTTTTTGTATAGAATTTGATTATTTAGTTAGAAATTTAATTTTACCGATAATAATTCAAACATTTGTTTCTCTCGACTGAAGAATTTTCCTTAGTTGAAAACCAAACTCTTTTAATGAAAAATTGTTCTTTTTGGTTAATTAATTTATCTCTTTAAGTATAAATTCAAAAACATTTTTTCGATCAAAATGCAACAATTTTATTGATTATTATTAATCTGTTTCAGTTGATCGAAGGAAGCTGTAAATCTTTCAAAAGTGGGACTTGGAACTAGCTAAATCTAAAAAAAAGTAAAAATTAATTTTTGATCTTAAAAAATGGATCATTTTGATATGTAATATAAAACATTTAGAAAATCTTTTTACGAAACCTTCCTCTGTAATGAAAGCTTCTCTAGTTACCGACACAAAGGAAATACCTGACTTTCATAGGGGATATTAAAGTCAAAGTGTTTTGGATAAAACAGCCAGTGCAACAGCCTGAGACATTAATTTGTGTTATGATAGAAACGTTATATTTAAAGGTTTATATTATTCAATATATTTTTAATTAAGTTTTAATTTTATTAAAAAACACTCATTGCAGTTTCAGTCGTATTACAGTTTCATGCGTTGATTTATTGATTCGATTTTTTATAAAATTATCCATAAGGCAGTTGTTCTTTACAGAAAAACAAAAATTGCAATACAAAAGTTAAAAAAAATTAAAACCGTTTTCAATATCTCCAGGATGAAAGTGATTCGGTAGTTCAGTTTTAGTTGAAAATGTTTTTTTTTACTAAAAAAGGAAAATTTATTTATTATTAAAAATTATTTATAGCATACGGTTATCTCGTTAACCTTACCTCTTAAAAAAGTCAATTATCAAACAAAAAAGATTTTGATTTCTTATTCTTAGTAATCTTTTTCTAGTGTATTATTTTAAGTACAAAAACATGATTTCTTCAATTTTTTTTTCTAAATAAGCTAAACGAAACAATTCGAGAAAAAATATTACTGAAAAACTTTTTCTGTTTTTTTTCTTGTTTTTTTAACTTCAAATTGAAAATGCGTTATGTCAGCTAAAAAAAATATATTGCACAAAATAATTAATTTAATAAATTATTCTTTACAAGAATAACAAAAATATGAATACAACAGTATTAACTAATTTTTTTCTACCAACACCAATAGTATAATTTTCGTTCATATGCAATTTTAGGTATTTTATTACATATTTTAAAAGTATTAAAAATTAATTAAAATTTCTATTTATTTAGCGCAAGTTTAAAGTTTTGTCGCCTATTTCCCTCTTTTCGACAGTTTATCGTCTTTCCTCTTAATTCGAATACAATTAAGAGAATTAATCTATTTTTGGTTAAAATTTCATTGTTTTTTGCTGAAAAATATCTAATATTTTTGGTCAGATCTTCTCTTTTCGATAAAAATGTTACTCTATTTAACTGTATTGAATTAGAAAAAAAAAATTTTGTTAACAAATATTATCAGCACAAAAATTTTGTTATTCGAATTTTTGAGCAATAAAAATAAGTTTTACAAAACATGTGAATTTTTAACACATTGATTGAACTTTCATAAAAATAATTTAACTTCTTACCAAATAGCTGAATTTTTTACATAAAAGGATGAATTTTCCACCAAGAAGATTTTTTAACAAAAATAGTTTAATTGTTAACTTCAAAATTCAAATTAAAAAAAAAAAAACAGTAAACTTTTAAACCAGAAAATAAAATTATTTAACAAGAAAGTCAATTTTTAAATCAAGAGAAATTAATTTCCAACAAATTATTTAAATTTTCAAATAAAACAGAAAAATTTTTCCCCAAAAAGGGAATCATCCAATTTTTATATTAAAGAAAATTTTAACGGCAATGAAAACAAATTATAAAGCAGTTAAATGTAAATAGATTCGACTAAATTAAAAAAAGTTAAATCTTCAACCAAAATGAGAAATTTTCCAAAAAAACTTTTTTTTACCCAATAAAAAAAAACTTTTAAGAACATTTATGAATTTTTTATTAAATATTCGAATTTTCGACTTCGAAAAAAAATTTACTCCTTGTTTTAATGAAACTTTTGCAAATCTAAGTTTAAACGGTTGAATATTAAAAGCCTTTAGCAGAAATTCATCTCTTTCTTTGAAAATTTCTTTATTTTGTAAAAAATCGTCATTTTTGGTAGAAAAACAATACTCTTGGTTGAAAATCCTTCACTTTGCTTAAAAATTTCAGGTATATATAAAAATTTAACTTATTTGTTAATAGCTATTTTTTATAAAGAGTTATCACTTTACTTCAAAATATCTCTGTTTAAAAAGAAACTATTTAATAAAAAAATTGTATTCACTAGTTAAAAGTTGAGTTTTTTGTTAAATTACGATTGTTGCAAATTTAACTTGTTTGTTAAAACATTTTATTTTGTTCAAAATTCACTTTTTTAATGAAAATTTACCTTTTATATTCTTGGTTGAGAATTAACAGGTTTCAGTTTAATAATTAACTATTTTTAAAACAAACAAAAAAATTTTCAACAAGAAAGTCAATTTTAAATCAAGAGAAATGAATTTTCAAGGATTTATTTAAATTTTTAAATAAACAAGAGAAAGTTTTCACCAAAAAGAGAATCATTGAATTTTAATATTAAAAATCTGCCCGCCTCGCGGGCACATTCACATCGCGCGCGGCTCGCTTCGCTCGCAAGTTTGAGCGCGCCTAGGGCGCGCACCTGTTGGATCTCGCGGGAAAAATAGTATCTATGTCGTTTTTGGAACATATCCATATGATAAATTTTCAAATAATTATTGAAATGATTTGCACTTTCGCGTCACATTGTT
>JAAAKG020010014.1:0-21088 GCA_010014905.2 Druon quercuslanigerum
AGTGTTGCGGAGTGAACGTGTTATTTAAATAAATAACGCGAGAATTCCAGATCAATCTAAAAATTTTATAACCCCCTTCCTCACACTAATCCCCTCCCTACCGAGTGAGTCACGCCTACCCCGAAAGGGAAACGGCTTAATGGTGTAGTAGTAGTAATCAGTGTATGTTAGATTGTCTGTCAACCAAACGGAATATGCACTATAATATGCAGTACATTTTAATGAATGACCACATTAATATTTCATAAATATTAATAATTTTAAATATTTATAACTTGTTATTCATTAATATTTTAGTTAATTTTCATTATAAATACTATGAAATTTTTTAATGACTTTTTGGATGACTAGTACTGAGGAGATCCAAAAATGAATTCATTCAGCTACAATGGAGAATGGTTTTGTAGTTTCTATAGCAACCAAAATTTGTTTCAAAGAACAGAACAGTTTTCTCTGTAAAAGCTTAGAGTATTAATTGCGAATAATAATAAATGGATCCTATACTTTGTTAATGGAAAATTCTCTTTTAATACTCTGCAATTTTTATTTAAGTTCGTACTGAACAAAAAACACTGCTACTGACCTTTATTTATCCAGGTTTGCTATAGATAATAGAACTTTAAAAAGTTAGAGAGAGTCGGGGAATTTAAAAAAGGCCAGAGAAAATCAGGAAATGTCACGGAAATCCTCAAATTATCAGGGAATTTTCGAATAACTGAAGTTCAAGTTTATAAAATTCTGTCGGACTGTTGTCCAGACTTCACACTCTTCGCCTTATTCCCCTTTTTACTTTTCTAAAGAATTCATCTTTTTACCCCTGTTTTTAAAGAAACTTGTTTTTTCCCTTTTCTCATTTTTTGCGAAATTTTGGTTTGTTTTCGAACCTAATTAATAGAGTCGTATAAAAAAATCCAACGATTTTGGGTACAAAGTTTATTATTTTTAATTGAAAATTCTACTATTATATTTTCGGTTCGGAATTCATCTCTTTTAATTAAAAACTCTACTACTTGGTTGAAAATTTAATTATTTTGTTGCAAATTCGTGTATTTTGTTAAAAAGTAATCTATTTTCTCCAAAATTCCAAAACTTGTTCTAAAGTTCAACTACATTATTAAAAATTTATCTTATTGGTTGCGTATTAAATTAGTTTGCTGCTTTTTTGTAAATTACTTTTCTTAACTGAAAAAAGAACCATACAATTCTTTTCTAAAAAATTGAACCTTTGTAGTTCAAAATTGTACAATTACATTTTTCTTCGAGAATTTATCTTTTTTGGCTGAACCTCCAACTGCATGGTTGAAGATTGAACTATTTTGTTAAAAATTCCTTTTATTTTTGGTTTAAAAATTAATTTTTTAAACTGTAAATTTGATGAATCTAGTATTGGTTAAAAATTTCTCATTTTAAGTTAATTTTGGTTAAAAATTCAATTGTTTTATAGAAAATTTGCCTTTTGGTTTCAAGATTCTATAATTTTGTTGAATTTCTTTTTCTCATTTGTCTACAAAATCGTTTTTGGTTTAAAATTTAGCTCTTTTCTTGAAATTTCATTTTCCTGATTCGAAAATTTGGTTAAAAATCTGTTTTGGTTAAGGATGCATTTATTTTTTTTTAAATTCGTCTTTTTAGTTGGATTCATATCATATCATATCATATCATATCATATCATATCATATCATATCATATCATATCAGATCATATCATATATCATTAAGTATCATGAAAATACTTTCTGTTTAAGATATTTAATATTACATTCTTTGTTGACAATTGATCATTTTGAACATTAATCTTTTTAAGAAATAAATTGTTTTTTGAATTAAGAATTCGACTCTCTTCTAAAAAATTCGTATTTTTTTCTTAAAAATTCAACTGTTTGGTTAAAAATGCGACAGTTCTGTGTAGAAATTATACTTTGTTTAGAAATTTGGCCATTTCGTTGAAGTTTCGCCTGCACAGGTCGAAAATTGAACTATTTTTATTAAACATTCCAGTATTTTCAAAGTTTCACTGTTTTATTAAAAACTCATATTTTCGTAGAAAATTTATGGTTTAGAATTTTTACTGTGTTGTAAAGCATTTATCTTTTGGCAGAAAATTAATCTTTTTTGGTAGAAAATTCAACTATTTTGTTAAAAAGTAATTTATTTTTAGTCGAAAACTGAACTGCTGTATTGAAAATTCGTTCTTTGGACCGAAAATTAATCTTATTGGTGGATGATTTCCTACTTAAAAATGAACTTTTTTGATTAAAATTCTTCTTTTCGGGGTTGAATATACCATAACTTTATTTAAAAGAATTTATTCCCAGGATTAACATTGCCTTAAACCTACAAAATTAGAACGGACATAGAAAAAAAATTATCTCAGAAGGTATTTTTAATTCACTAAAATTTTAATATCATTACTTACAGTATGTAAGTTTGCGACGAAACTTTTTTTTAAAACATTATATATTAAGACTATGAAATGTGTGGTGCTGCAGTCTAATACATGTTTAATACATGCTGGTATCAGCAGCAATTGAAATTCCCGGTTAGGTTGTAGTATTTTATTCGCTGCAAAAGCAAGATAATTTCCCAGTTACTTTCGTGTGTGTTGGTATGCATATGTTAGAACGCTGGAAAATTATTTGTTTTGCGGGATCTGGTGCAGCCGATGCAAGTTGCGGCGGAAAGGTTGGTTGCAATTTCGCTCGAGGGTAGTGAAATTTCGCACATAAACAACCAGAATAAGAGGAAAGCCAGAAGCTTCTGGAAGACGTCATGCAAATCGCATGGATCGTAAAATAGTTTACGTTCGAACTTTAAGATAATCAAAGCTCAGACAGCGTTCTAGGCTGTTTCATATTTCGTTTCGCACTCATCTTATCGAGCCATTATTGAGGTGCCCGAAAGCCGTAGGGGCTTATTAAAAGTTTGATGTAAAGCTTATTTTTTCAATAGGTATTTCATTATTTAAAGAAATCATAGGCAGTAACTTGCTACTTTTTTGGTGAAGATAGTGGTACGGAAGTGACGTGGACAAATTTGTACTTGAGGAATTATCGAACTTGTTTTGAACTGGTGGATATGAGAAAAGAACAGTAATGATTACGGAATTATTTTTTATGAATACCATAAATATTTATATAAGAGAATCAAAAATAATGCAGAAAGAATCCATAGACGGTGAAACAATATTTCTTAAGGGGGATATTGAAAATTTCTCAGATTATTGTCATCGTTGAAGAATAATGAAAACTCATTTAGAAGAAATATAAATTTTTTGGTCCATGGAATAAAGGTTTTTGATCTACATGCTCTAAACCAGATTAGTTTGAATTTTTCATCTGTAAAAAATTACTCTCTATCTTCACGAGGATTCAAACCCAGGTCTCACAGATTGCCGTTCCGTTGCTCGTACGTCGTCATTCTCTCGTAAAAGACTGTGAAAAATGTTTTGATTCTAGTTCCTTTCCGCTTATTGGGTAAGAGCATCAGAACGGTAATCTGTAAGACCTGGGTTCGAATCCCAGCTTGGCTATAGAGGAATTTTTGCACAATTAAAAAATTAAAACCATTCTGTTTTAGATTAAGCAGATCAAAAGCCAACATAAATTCGAAACATAAATTGTCTTCAGTTTTGTCGACAAAGATCGTACTATCCTGTATTTTCTCATCCACTCATTCATAATTATCATTTTTAAATTTTACTAGGGATTCATTTTTATTTTTTAGAACATTTTCTTTCAAACTCATTTTGAACTTCAGTTATGTTCGCTGACTTGATTAATTTAACAATTCAAAAAATGTTTTAAAAATTCATATTGCTCAATATTAACCAATTAAGGTTTAATTTTGTTCCAATACATTTTGACGTCGTTTCATTGTTAAAAAAAACTTTTTTTTTCTTTGGCAGTAACTATCAAAATCTTTACTTTTTTTCAAAAAGCTGTTGCCGTTAAAACGAAACAAAGAATAAACTTTTTTTGAAAAAGTGAAAAGGTGAAATTTTTCAACTGATAACTTGATTCGAAGTGATTAATTTTTTTAATTCAAATTAATTCTTTGAAATGTATAAGATTTCCAGTTGAATTTTAACGAATTCAGAATAATTAAAAATAATCAATTTATGAAATAAAACTCGAGTGAATTCAGAGAAATCTAAGGGAAATGAGAAAAGTGTAATAAAATTCATCGAAATTTGACGTAAATTGTCAAAAAATTAAATTAAATCGAAAAAATTTTGAAATTCCAAAATATTCCAGTTATAGCAGTATAATTGGAATTTATTTAACAGAATTAAAGTGAGTACAAAAGAATCAATGTGAAAAATTATGGCATTTCAATAAATTTAGAATACGTTGAAAAGATAAAGGTTATTTAAAGAATTTGATGATAAAATTAAGATTAAAAAACAATTTAACGACTTTAGTGGAAATAATAAAAAATTTCTAGCCAAGTAAAAAAAAATGCAGAAAAATTTTAAGAAATTACAGATAAATTCACAAAATAAAAAAACTTAATGAATGAAATAATATTCGAGTGAATTATGAGAAATTGAAGGATAAAAGAATAATAATTCGATAAAATTTAAAAACATTAAGTTGTAAGAAAAAAAATTGAAGTGAATTGAAGAGAAATTTAAGGAAATTCAAGAAATTTAATTAATCATGAAGTAATCTAATGATTGCAGTAAAATTGGAGGGAATTTAGAAGAATTCAAGAGAATTAAAAAAAATTGATAAAATTCCTCAGAATTCAGGGTGAGTTTAAAAGACGTTTAATAAATTCGAGGGAATCCAAAAGAAACTTGAAAAAATTCTTTTATTCACACAGATATTAAGAATTTACTTCCAGATCAGGAATAAAGTTAATAGGACTTACATTCAAACAGATAAGCGATTATAATACCAAGCTGCATATCTATCGGTTCCAAATTAATTATACTTTTTAAGGATCCCAATACGCAACTTTTTTTCCTTGTAGTAAATTCGACTTCCAGATTTTTTATTTTTGACAAACCCTATTACACATACATTTATGCTTTTTTGCAATCTGGTAATGAAAAGTGATTTTATTCGTTATTTTGATTACATTTTCCTAATATAGCGATTTCGCTCCTTGTACTTATTTATTACTACGGCCAAAAGTTTTCGTTAACCATTTTGCCCGTGGTATCTCAAGGTTCTAGTTTTCACAATCAAAATCGATTTTAGTTTTTATTCCTGTGATTTTATTTTGGCACATACATTCTAAGGTATCAAAGAAACGTCTTTTAGGGATTTTAAGCACATTTTTCTCTCATGCAAAAACCACAACAAAGTACACTTCTTTCAGAGACCGCAGAAAAAAGTTAAAAAATGCTAGCCTGTGTGTTTTTGTATTATGGCTTACTATAAAAATAATTTTTCTTCTTAAAAGTATTGCTCGCATTTAGTGTTTATAAGATCATAACATTTTTATTTTATTTTCCGTAACACAATTGAAAAGATAGTTCGTTTGTTGAAATATTTTTAATATACGTATTTGATTAATTTTGATAAGTATTCATATAACAACACGAAATAAAGTGTATGACTAGTAATTAGCTTTATCATTGATTGCTACTAATTTGCCTGACTTTAAAATTCCGCTTCTACTTTAAATCTGACTCATTTTTATAATGGCCAGGAGAAATTATTCATTTGTGTTATAATTTATCATTTATGAAGTTGGCTCGGTATTCTCACAATAACCCAAAATAAGGTGTGTATAAAATTTCTTCTAGCTTTGGGTGTCATTAACGCGTCTGACCATGACATACCGTCTTTACTTGCATGCTCTGTTGCCTTTGTATGAAGAAAAAGTAATTGTTATTCCTATTCAGATTTTAATAAATTTTGTTTTTGTATAGGGTGAACCAGTTTTTATTATTACGTCTGATTATAACATTAATCTATTACTAATGTACGTGTTTTTTGTTTTTTTTATAGAAGAAACATATTTTTGATTCACGATCAAATAAAGACTTAAACTTTGATTTTCCTTGAACTTCTTTTAACTAAAATTTTTTCAGATTCAATTACATAAAGCTTCGATGTTAATAAGCTTTATTTAGTTTAAATTTTATGAATTTTGTTCTTGCCAAACGTCTGCTGACGTGTACAAAAAAAAATCAAGTATTTATTTCTGTATCGTAAAGCCTAACGGTTTCACAACTGACTCTTATTGACTTGGCGGTAACATTTTATAAGAGAAAAATATTGTTTACTCATTGTTACGATCCACAATTTAAATTTATTTTTCATTTAATTTAATTTACGTATGTTCATATAAAGGATAAAGTTACGACTATGACATTTTTACCTATGATGGTAAAATAAATAAAACCAAGCTGTTCTACAGCACGTAACAAATTTTATGGAATTCTCGACAATAATTATTATGGTATGAAATTTGCTCATATTTTATTCCGTTATATAACATGGTCTGATTGTTTCTTTTATTGTATAAAATCGAACATTCAAACAATAGACTTGATTCCATATGCAAAGCCACTCGAATGTGATTTTTTATGCGGGTATTAAAACTGAACTTTAATGTTTATTTAACCTATTATTCTATATTCTATGTAACTCTCTTATTATTTTTTTGTAATTTTTTCCCAAAAAAACTGAATTAATAGAAAGCAATAAGAAAATCTAAGTATTTTGGTTGAAAGTTCAATATCTTAGATTAAAAGTCCTACATTAAATAAGTTTGACCGCAAAATTTATGGGTATAACAAAACAATAAATAGATCAAAAGTACTGTACCTAATGATATAGTGTGAGCTAAATTCAAATCCGTGGTCAAAATTAGAATATTTAAAATTAAGTATGGCGGTTTTTGCATACAAAAATACTGAAATATGTTTTATTTTTTATTTTTATAATTTTTTCAGAAATAAAACGCGTTAATATCCTAAAATTTCTTTAACCATCAGTGCAAAAAATTCTTAAACTTTGACCAAAAATTCTTATATATGTCCTTTTTCTTCCAAAATGGCGGACAAAATGCAAAAATGCCCCAAAAAGTGTTTTTTTCCATCATCGTTATTTTTCTCGAAAACTTCAATGTTTAAAAAAAAGTTTTATTAGTTAAAAATGCCTTAAAATTAACCATAGAAAATAATGAAATTTTTTGAGATTCTTTAGAAAAAATTTTTGATTTTTCAAAAAATCAAAATCTTGAAATTTGCAAAAAAAATTTTTAAAATTCTGAAAAAATTCAAGAATATTATTTGAATAATCCTAAGACTTTTTATTTTTGGAAAATTTGTACCAGTGACTATAGTTTTTGGGAAATAGTTGATCAAACTTCATGCGAATTCTTTTCAGCCGTTTTTAGGTTTTCGAAATTTACTTTTTATGCATTTATTTCTTAAAAACTATAGGCTCTGGTACAAATTTTTGAAAAAATAAAAATGTCTTAGAATTAGTCAAAGAATATTTTTAATTTTTTTCAGACTTTTTGAAATTTTTTTTTACAAATTTCAAATTTTTGATTTTTTTAAAAATCAAAAATTTTTTCTACAAAATCTGAAAAAATTGCATAGTGTTCTATGGGTAATTTCAAGACATTTTTTGTCCATGGAACTTTTTTCAAACTTTGAAGTTTTTGAGAAAAATAACGATGATGGAAAAGAACAGTTTTTGGGACATTTTTGCATTTTGTCCGCCATTTTGGAAGAAAAAGCACACATATAAAAATTTTTTGTTAAAGATTAAGAGATTGTGCACCGATGCTTGAAGAAATTTTAAGATATTAACGCGTTTTATGTCTGAAAAAAATTATAAAAGTAAAAATCAAACATTTTTCACTATATTTGTATGCAAAAATCGCCATATTTATTTTTGAAGTCAAAAAATTTTAATTTTGACCACGGATTTGAATTAAGCTCACCCAGAAACATAAGGAACAGTGCTTTTGATCTATTTATTGTTTTTTTATAACCATAAATTTTGCGGTCAAACTCATGTTATATAATTGATAGCTTTGGTCGTTAATGGGTTAATAATTCATCTTTTTTAGTTAATAATTTTCTGATTCAATAAAAAAAAAGTAATCCTATTTGGTGAAACATTCAACTATGTTGTTGAAGGTTTGTCTTTTTGGTTTTAAAATTTATCTCTTTTCCCAGAAATTTCCTCTTCTTTAGTTAGAATTGTTAAATATGGTTAAAAATTCAACTGTTCAGGTTAACATTTTTTTGTGTGTAAAAATCTACATCTTTGTGTTTAAATCTTGAACTGTTGTTTACAAAATTTGTATTTTTCTTGCGAAATGAATTTTTTTAGCTAAAGATTCATCATTTCAGTTAACAATTCATTTATGTGGAAAAACTTTCTTTTTATTGAATCCTTATGTTGTTAATTTCAAATGGAAATAAACTGCTGTTAAAAAATCTGCAAGAAATACTGTCAGTTTATAAGAAACAGTGAGATTTTACCAAATTTCTCAATTTAACCAAATCGTCTTAAAATAATTTTATGTGACTCCCAAATAAATTAAATTAACATGAAATAATCAAACGTTAGAAAAATATTTGTACGTTATTTAGCCCCGGTCCCTAATAAAAAGTATAGAATTTGAAAAATTCTCTGCATGTCTGTTTTGAGATTTTTGTATGTCTGTATTTATTTGGAAAAGCACTCACTAATGTTTTGGAACTTCGCAGATGTTTCGACAGAAATGAGTAAGATTATTTTGATTCTGCCCCATATCCTGAGTACGTAACTTGATTGACGAGGAATTCGAGAATTGTTTTCATCATCACTTGTCCCGTTCGCTATTGAGTTTCTCAGAGCAAACTTGAACAGGAAGGGCTCTAATGGGAAGGGTCCTCGTAATTTATCTGATACGAAGAAGATAATGGACATAAAATATTTGCCGTATCATAGATATTTTTCAACTTGTTTATAAAGGATGGATTTAAAACTTCTCCATTTCGTTAATATATCATTCCATCGACATCAGCTTATTATTGCTTTAAAAAATATGGTAGCAAAAGCTGACATAAGATTGATACATAATGACAAAAATAAAATAAATATAATTGCTTAGCAACAATATTTCATTGATACAGGGTTCACAGTCAGGGAGTTTATTTTGTAATTTTATTTCACATTTATTTTACTTTCACGTGAATTTGAATTCAACTTAAAAGTGAAATAAAAATGAAATGAAATTACATCAAAGCGGCCATGAATAAGGAAATTATAAATAGCTTACAGAAACTACACTGAAAAGAAAAAAGGTTAATGATTTTTTTTTAAATTTAAGGTTTGCTGTAGAGTTGGCTTATTTGCCTATTATTTGGCTCAACAACGCACCAGTACTTTTTCTTTCCCCAGCCGTTCAGTCCCAACTGAACTCGAGACAATAGCAACTCCTATTTTAGGTAAACACTGCAGTAAAATTTACGGGTTATAACATAAACTGGTATTTTAAAACAAAAATCATTGAAGTTTGTAGAAAATTAATAGTTTTTTAACAGTTCCAGTTCATATTACCATTTTTCAGGGGACATATGCTATTTTAAATCAAAAAACGTTAAATTTTAAAGAATGTTTACATTTCTGAAAAATGTTATGTTATGATATGTTGGTGTTTTTTGTTGCAAATGATTAGTATTTTTAATAACAAATTTATATTTTAAAGAATATTTGGAATCTTTTAACATATTTAGCTTATTTTGGTGTGTTTTAACAGAAATTAATTATTTAAAATAAAAATAATTGTATTAAGTTCAAGAATGGGTTTGCAATAACAAAATTTACAAGCTTAAGCAATTTCGGATTATGATACTGTTTGCGTGATAAATGGAAATGTTTATTCCAAAATCCTTATATTTCAACAAAATTTCATTAAAATCTTCTTAGGTCTTCTTAATCCCTTTAGCTCTATCCACTTAGTGCCGCCACCACGGTAAAATAATAAAAGGAATATGCCATATCTTTCTTTATTTTTTTTGTGCTAATTTTTAACTAAAAATAATTTTTTTTTGCTCTTTAAACTACAGAAAAAAGGGTCTGTATGATTTAGGGGTAGTTTTTGGAGGCGCGTATTATACGTTGTCGGATAGCACAAAGAGAGCCAAAAATATCCGCTAACAATGTTTGCTGAATATAATTATTTTTTATGCTTGAAGTTGCTTTTACGTTTTTAGAACGTTTTTGATCACGACGGGTAGGTATGTATGCCTTAGGGGTAGTTTTTTGGGGCACTTCTTATATGTCATCGGAGAGCAAAAAATAGCAAACAAGTCTCCCCCCATCTTTGATCTGATTATAATAATTTTTAGTGAGTTTTAATAGAAGACGGCGCTGAGCGAACGTCGCGTCTTGTGAGGAATCCCCCCCCCCCCCAACTTTGTTTTTTTTCTATAAAGTTTGCACCCCACAATATATGACTAGAATGAATTTTGTTTGATTCAAACACTTATTCTATTGAACTTATTAAATTTTTTGGTTGAATCAACTAAATACTTCCTCTACCAAAAGAAAAAAGGCTTCCCTTTGATTGAATAAAGTGGAAACTTTTGATTATAACAAAAAGGAATGGTTCAGTTAAAGATGCATCTCTTTTTCATTCATATGAACTTTTTTCTACAAAATTGAATTTACTTTGATCTCTCGACAAAAAGGTTAACAAGGCCTGATTATCATGAGGTGGTGGCGATTGTAGGTGTGAAGCAAAAACCAAAAGCAAAGAGCTACAGAAGAGAAAAAAAGCTGATGTGGGTGGTAATTTTAGAGGGTGAAAACGTGGTACTCTTTGAACATAATCGTTCCGGAAATTGCCAGGCTACGGGAACTAGTCGTTCTGTATACTTATAGCGGTTTTATATCGCGGTGTTACGTACTTACAACGAGCCGATGCGATGGGCACGTATAGAGATTACTCCCTGATTGCAGTTCGGTCCTTATGAAAGCACTGAAGGCCTAATTGACTTTGTGAAAAATCTAGTCCGAAAAATTTATGTGACCTTTCTTTTGATTACTTCTACCTACTGTATTATGATTACGCCATTAAGCCGTTTCCCTTTCGGGGTAGGCGTGACTCACTCGATAAGGAAGGGATTATAGAATTTTTAGATTGATCTAGAATTCTCGTGTTATTTATTTAAATAACACTTCCGTTCCTCAACACTGCTCCGACCCAGGTTACTGATCAATCTCTCTAGCAATCACTCCAAGTGAAGATCCTCACAAAGTCGTCATGTGAGGTTCTCCACTGAGGCTCATTAGTATCCAAGGTCTTTTCTTTCAGGTGCCATTCATTCTACTGTCACTCTCTTTATTAACTATTTGCAGTTGTACTTTTCTGTCCTAGCATACTTTTCTAGCTTCTTTCACATCCATGCATTTTTTCATGCAAGCTCTCGTGTTTCTGTGGCTTCTTATGTGTCTTATAACTAGGGTCTCATTGCTTTATGTAATATTTGCTTATTATAAAAGTCTTTGCAGCTAAAGATCTTGCTCAAATATATTTTATTTCAGAAATTTAGAAAAAAAGATTACATTTGCACCAACTATATTAATTTCTTTTAAAACCTGAGATAGGGACCGTTAAAAAAATACGCCAGACTGCGCTCTTAAAATGCACGAATGAAATTTCATTGATTTTCAGCAAAATTTTTGGGGTTGAAACAACCAAAAGTGTATTACTAACAATCAGTGTGATTTCATTAGTTTACTCAGTGGAATTCCACCACTGATTTAATCAGTGACGTTTTTGTTTACTCAGTACCAGTAGTCAGCTGGTCGTCAGTGATGCTGTGTTAGTTGAATCACTTACTGTTTCGATCAATTCAAGGCCAGAAAATCACTGGTTCGCAAGTGATATTTCGAAATATTGATTCAGTCAGTAAAAATTTCACTGTTTCAGTTTTAGGGCTTGAAAGAGTGGGGGGAGGGACGTATTTTTTGAAAATTTGTGACTACTTTGTTGAAAATAGTTTGTTTTTTTGTTACAAAAATAATTTTTAACTGAAAATTTAACTATTATATTTTTCGTTAAAAATGAATAGTTCTTGGTTGAAAATTCAAATTTTCAATTTTTACTTGTTAATTCACATGTTTTGTGGCAAATTAACCTTCTTTGTTGAAAATTTCACTGTTTGGTTGAATGTAGAACTACTTCGTTAAAAATTCATTCAATTAGTTGAAAATCCATATCTTTGATTGAAAATTGATCTATTTAGTAGAAAATTTAACTGTGGGGCATTATTTTTCAACTGCCTCGACTTTAAAAGGCATGTTCTTAGATGTTCTTTAAATTCTTGGAATATGTTCACCTACATAGTAGTACTTAATCGACAAATTTATAGACCACGATTACCACCCCTCTTCAAGAGGTGGGGGATGACATTTTCAAACCTAATGCCTGCACATGTATTTTCAAAAGTCTGTAATTCCTTTCTATTATAACGACTAAAATTTTGTGTATAATCGGCTATTTTTATTATTTTTTTAACGTTTTTAAAAGAAAGCTTGACTTTCTGGCTTTAAAAAAGATCACGAACAAAAATATGGTCCAGTGAATAGTTTCCCAGATATATGCTCTGATCTATAGACAGTCCTAAAACTAGTTTGAAAGTCTACCATTCTTTCAAAGCGTTCAAGTTCATTTAGAACGACATAAAATCAGTAAGTTCAGGAAGTTTAAACTGTTTATTTTTTGTTTCAAAGAAAAAAAAAGTTCAAACTACTCTTTTCAGAAGTGATGTTATAATAATTATTGATTATCCGTAAATATTCCATGAATAAATGCAAAATTTATATATTTTTAACACATAAACAGTGCTTTTTTAAATAAATCGACTGCAGAAAAATGTGTAATTAATGCCTGTCGTTAGTCTAGGATCTGTAAAATCGTAGTTTTCAGAGTATACCACGTAGAGGTGGCAATGCGATTTTAGACTTCTACGGGATGCTTAATTTCAATGAGTCCCCTCTCCTCTCAATATTCAGGATGGTTAATTTGTATGGATACCCTTGCATTTCACTTCATAGCGTTTTATAATGGGTTCGTCTTTTCTTTTGACCGGCTTTCGTCTTATTTTTATTTTCTATGATATTTTTTCTGGCAATATGCATTGCTTCAGTGGAAGTATCCTTTTTCTTACTACTTTTCTTTTCTTTTGATGTACTTTCCCTATTCGTGGTACGTTTAGGTTTAGGAAAAATGTCACATTTTTCTTCATAGGAAAAACTTTTAAGGTTCAACTGTCCCTTCTGATTAGGGGTAAAAGCATGGTACTTGACAGTCCCCGGTATTGTGACCATCTTACTAAACCGATCTCCTAATTCCAATGTCATCACTGAATCATCACCTTTAGAGTTAAAGAATAAAACTGTTACCCTTAAATTTTCTTTGGCCCATCCATATAAATCACGAGAATTGAGAATCTGCTTTTGACTTTGCAAGCTGGCTCTTGATGAAAGTCACTTTAAATTTCCCCCGATAAACGTCTTTAGTTTGGTGTTTTTCAATGCTCTTCCTTGCCCAAAGCATTAGCATCAGAAATACCCAAAAAATTTCCTTTGAAATTATTAATCATGGATTTAATTTGGAATGTTTTGTTATAAATTGTGTATTTTTAAACAAAATAAAGTTAGAAAGAACGAGAGACCGCGCGTTACAACACTTACATAAGATTCTGAGAAATGTCCTCTTACGTTAAAAGAATACCTTTTGACACAAATTAAATTTCCTCTTATATATGCATTTGCGACAAACTTTATACAATCTTGCAGACAAATAAGTCTTTTTGTATAAAGAAGAAGTTTAGTTGGTTCAAAATAAAATAGGCAAAAGGACGATGCTTTTGTTTTATGAGAACTTTGTCACAGAGAAAAATTGAAATATAATTGAGCAGTTGGGCGCAATAACATGCAACTTGTATTTTTACAAGTCATATATTTCTAATTTGTTTTGCATATAACTGAGAAATATCAGCATCACTTCTGAAAAGAGTAGTTTGCACTTTTTATTTGCTCATTACAAATAACAAAAAATTTAATCTTCCTCTGACCCGCCGGAAGAATTTCTTCAACCATTAATTAGCTCATTTCATGTTATTATGTTTGAACTTGAACGCATTGAAAGAATGGTAGACTTACAAGCTAATTTGTGAAATATTAAAGGATTATGTCTGAGCACGAGAATTAAGACTGCCTGTACATCAGAGCCTATATCTCGGCAACTATTCACTGGACCATCTTTATACTCATGATCTTGTGTAATGCCAAGAAGTCAAGCTTTCTTCTTAGAATATTTAATAAATAATAAAAAAATTCTTAATTTTTTTTCGTTAAAAAAATAGACTAAAAGAGTGAAAAAGAGCCTTTCGAAAACCCTCATTAAAAATGTAAACCGCTAAAATAGAAAGGAAGATACATGCTAAGAACATGCCTTTTAAAGTTAGGGCAGTTGATAAATAATGCCCCTATGTGGTTGAAAATTCATGTTGGTGAATCTTCGCCTTTCTTGGTAGTAAATTAATCTTTTTGGTAAAAAATCACCTTTTTAATTGAAAATTCACTTTCTTCTCGAAGATTCATAGTTTTAGTTGGAAATTTAATTAAATAAAAGTATTTTGTCAAAAAGACATCTCTTTCGGTCGAAAATTTAACTGTTTATTTGAAAATAAATAAATCTTTTCTTAAATTCGTATTTTTAAATTAAAAGTTTAACTACTTTGTAAAAATTATTTTTATTAATTTTTTCAACTGCAACTTAATCTGTTTTTGATTTAAAATAAACATATTTTTTGATAAAATATTGTATTTTTCTTTGAAAATTATTTTTTTGTAGAAAATTCAAATACATGGTTAAAAGTTAGAACGTTTAGAAAAGTTAGAAAGTTTAGTTAAAGTTAGAACAATTTTTTCTTGTTATTATCTTATCTTTCTTATCTTATCTATCTCGCTCATCTTTCCTTGTCCTTTTCGTTCATTCAAATTATTAATATTCATTATTTTAGTTGAAAGTTAAACTATTTTGTTGAAAATTTAACTGTCGTGTTAAACGTCTTTTTGGATATAAGATTCTTCCTTTTGTTTGAAATGAAAACTGTCTTATGATTTGGCTTGAAAGTTCAACTATTTGGTTGTAAATGCAAAAGTTAAGTTTATAATTAATTTTTCTTTTCTTTGGAAATTGAACCGCTTTATTGATAATTTGTCGTTTTAGATTAAAAATTCATATTTTTGGATTAGAAACTTATATTTTTTGAGAGAAAAGTTCCTACTTAAAAATCCAATTTGTTTTGGTTGAAGTAAATACTTTTTTGTTTGAAAATTCGACCAGTTGGTTTAAAATTCAACTATTTCGTTAAAAAACCGTATATTTTAATTGAATTTTTAACTATTTGGTTGTAAATGGAACTAAATAATCTAAAATTCATTTTTTTTTTGGAAATTAAACTATTTGGTGAAAAAATAATCTTTCTTAGATAAAAACTTATTATTTCTGTTGTAAAAGTCAACTGTTCTCTTAAAAAATTGCACTTTAATGGAATTCAGTATAATAACTATAAAATAAATTTATTTCAAAGAATCTATTCCCCTACTATTCTGCAAAATCACAGCATAGATATCACAGTCCTTAAGGAGGGGAGGGGGTGTCATATTTGTAAAGTTATCCTAGGTGGTTCAAGCTTTGTGTCATTATGATCTGTGAGGACGGAGGGGAGGGGTTAAAAATGTTCAAAAAACAGCTTTTGGTCTGCCCTATATAGAAGTTTTAGGTGAAAACTATATAGATAAGTTTAGTTACAATGATTTTCACTATATAATAGAAGGTTTTTGTAATACTCTGCAGTGCATGCGAGGAAAGTTGTATGAATGAAGAATACAGCAGGAAATGGAAGAAATACATTTTTATGAAATTCTGCTGTTGGGAAATTAAATCTTCGGGATTAAGGTCGTTATTTCTTCTCACGTATTCAGCGAAAATATAAGCTTAGACGTATAATATAAAGATTAGAGTTTTACATCTCGTTATGAATGTGTAATTCATTGAATGAAATGTTAAATCCTTTAGGGTGGTAGTTATGATAAAACCTGTTTAACTTTGCGTCCGTAATTCCACAGATTCTCGAGTAATTTCCTATTCCTTTCTTATTCAAATTGAAACGTTTTGCTCATGTGGATATATTTCGTTTTGCAGAAAGCGAGATTGGCGAGAATCAGAATCGCGAAGGCGTCTAGTGGAGCGGCTTTCGTCAGCAAGAAGAAGGCAGCTGAAGCGAGATTGGCTGCTCAGGAAAGCGGCCTATCACTCGATGAAAATTACAAGGAGGAGGATATCTTCGAGTTACAGCATCATCATCTTCTTCGTTGTTTGGAGAAAACTACCGTGAGTAGATTTTAAAATTTATTATCGTTATTATTATTATCATTATTAATAATTGTAGGAAATGTTTCATCGCAAATACTTAAAGGACTTGCTCTTAAAAACACTCTCCGGACAAGTAAAGTAAACGCAAAAAACCCTAAAGTTTTATATAGTCAAAATTTAGAAAAAACATATACTCTAGTCCAATTAAAAAAAGGAGGTTTAGTATCGGAAAATGGTCTTCCATAAAATCCTAGAATAAGGAACAGTTGGAAAGACTATGAAATTCCACGTCTACGTGATAAGTTAAAAAAAAATGCTAGATTTTCTAAAATTTTGTATATCGACTTCAACTTTTAGCATGACCTAGGAAAATTGTTGCAAAAATCTGAAAATAATACGACATAAAGCCAGAAATTTTATCTTTAATTGTTTAACGCAAAACAATTTTCTTTATAGGTCTGATTGAATGTTTGAAACTTCTACTTTTCAGTCCCTAGGGAGTAAAAATGCCTAATATGTAAAGTGCATAATATACTATGTATGTGAAAAAATACAATTTCTCGATGAATGACATCTAAATATTATCAGTTTATTTCTCCTTTCATGCGATTTATTTACCCCAAAAGGAACACAAAAATTTAAGATGCAAATTGAGAATCATACTTCTTTTTTTTTAACACACGTGCTCTACAATTGAAGCAGAGAATAATAAACGGTGCTAAGTATGCTTTTCTAGCATGAAAATTGTACGATATAGAGCCTGATATTTTACCTTTAATTTAAGCCGAAGAAACTTAAAAAATCTTCATCGATTCCCGAGATACGATTAAAAATGTTCAATCGTATCTGAGTTGAGTTTTAGTCGACGATCACGGTTCTCGGCTGGTCTGCTGCTCGCATCCTTTGCTGTGGCAGAACCGAATAGGCCACGCACAGATGCGGTGCTTGATCGGGGCTCCCTTATACTTTTGATTCTGCTCGTCAGTAATTTTTATTTCAAATTATTGTAAATTTTTAAAAGTATTAATTGTTTTTTTACTTATTTACAATTATTTCAATTCAGAATTAGCCCCATAATAAAGAATAAAAAAATGAACTTTTTTTTTTATTTCTTAACATTTTGATCAACTAGAATATTAATAAAAATGTAGATATATTGTTACGAGAGTAAACTATTTTTTAAACTAATTAAGCAGCTAAATTCTAAATAAATTATTAATATGAAAAAATACTCAAAAACATTAAAAGTGAATAAGAATGGACTTTTCAAAATAAATTAAATATAAAACAGTGCGTAAGTGTAATGAAAATTATATTTTCAATTTCTAATAAGTACTTTATTATTTTCCTTTACACAAACATTTTTTTTACACAAACAAGTCGCTCATTATTTATCTTTTCGATGATCAAAATTACAAAATAAATATGAAACAGTATATATACTAATTTTAAGAATTTGCAGAGCTGTCATTGATGCAAAAGGTGGCTACTTCGAGGAGTGCCATGTCTAAAAAGTTGCTTTTTTGAATTGAATCAGAATATTATATTAAATGAGTTACATTATTGAACCTTTTAGACTGTTTTTCATAAAAAAAATTTATTTAAATTTTTGATATAACTTTTATCCGTTTTTGTTTATTAATGAGAAATTAGTACATATACTTTTTCCTATTTATTTTGTAATTTTGATCATCGAAAAATTAAATAATGGGCGGGTTGTCTGTGTAAGAAAAATGTTTGTGTAAAGAAAAATAATAAATTACTTATTAAAAATTGAAAATATAATTTTCATTAAACCTATGCACTTTTTTATATTTAATTTATTTTGAAAATTCCATTATTATTCACTTTCAATATTTTTGAGTCTTTTTCATATAAATAATTTATTTAGTTTTTAGCTGCTTAATTCGTTTGAAAAATAGTTTACTCTTGTAACAATATATCTACATTTTTATTAATATTCTAGTTTATCAAAATGTTAAGAAATAAAAAAAATGTTCATTTTTTATTCTTTAATGTAAGGGTAATTCTGAATTGAAATAATTGTAAATAAATAATAAAAAAATTAATAATTTAAAAAATTTACAATAATTTGAAATAAAAATTACTGATGAGTAGAATCAAAAGTATAAGAGAGCCTCAATCAAGCTCCACCTCTGTGCGTGGCCTATTCGGTCCTGCCTCAACGAAGGATGCGAGCAGCAGACCGGCCGAGAACCGCGATCGTCGACTAAAACTCAACTCAGATACGATTGAACATTTTTAATCGTATCTCGGAAATTAAAGAAGATTTCTTAAGTTTCTTTGGCTTAAATTAAAGGTAAAATATCAGGCTCTATTTCGTACAATTTTCATGCTAGAAAAGCATACTTAGCACCGTTTATTATTATCTGCTTCAATTTTAGAGCACGTGTGTTAAAAAAAAAGAAGTATGATTCTCAATTTGCATCTTAAATTTTTGTGTTCCTTTTGGGGTAAATAAATCGCATGAAAGGAGAAATAAACTGATGATATTTAGATGTCATTCATCGAGAAATCGTATTTTTTCCCAAACATAGTATATTATGCACTTTACATATTATGCATTTTTACTCCCTAGGGACTGGAAAGTAGAAGTTTCAAACTTTCAATCAGACCTATAAAGAAAATTGTTTTGCTTTAAACATCTATTATTTATTCTATTAAAAATATTAAACTTTGTAGAACAATTCTATATTTAAATAACTCAAAATTGCAGGGGTTCAATTATTGATTTTGATTTCCCGGGGATCTTATGAATTAGATTTTCTTTCAATTATTATTAATTAAATAATATAAAACCTAAAGAAGTATACTAAACTGAAACTATTTGCCCTGTTATATAGTTTTGCATTTCTTTGGGAAATTTAATGAATTTTATCAAACTGAAGACCGAATCTCCCCTACCAGTTACAATAAAGTGTTAACGTAAGTTAGATGTTTTTTCAAGAAAGCAATCGTCTGAATCTGTTATAGCCTCTTTTCTCTTCTGGAATTTGAGTCTCAATCCTAAAGTATACCTCAAATCTTAAAACAATAAGAAAAACTATTTGTTATACTCTCCGATATTTCCGAAAATGAATCTAAATAGAAAAGGCTTGCTTAAGGGGGTAGTACAGGAACTTGTTTTCAAAAAGTCGATTTTCAAATAATGACGAATTCTTGTATTGAATATGTGTATAAATGCTGTGGAAGTGGTTATTTTAATCGGAAAATTCAGGAGCATGTCAAAAAATCATAATTTTTTCGATGTATTTTAGAAAAAAAACCTTAAACGCGTTTTTTTTCGAAACAACTTTTTTCGACATGTTGTCATGAAAAAAAACTACTGGACCGGTTGCGCTGAAGTTTTTACAGCCTATTTGGAACATGTGTGCTTATAGTCCGAACCGTTATAATTATTATTGATCGATATTTAACTCTTTTTAAAACAATTTTTGGTAAAAAAGAGTTGGAAACATTTCAAATCCACCATTTTGTATTATTTTTTTCGGATTTTGATTTCTGTGGTTTCGACCATAACTACAACTCTATTCTTCAATAATTTTGCGAATTTGTTTATTTCCGTTGCTTAGAAATAGAGATATCATATTAATTTGAGCAGGGCTAACCTCAGGCAGCCGTACCAGCCTTATTTACGATGGAATTAAAGTAATAAAAAAATTTCTGATAGAACTTAATGTCAATATTTATGTGTCAAAGTTTGAATTAATAGAATAATTATTAATATGAAAATAACAATTCTTGAAAAAAAAACATCAAAGTTCCTGTACTAACCCCTTAAGTCTTTTCTGCAGAAATTGTTTATGTGTCAATAAGAAATAAAATTCACGAAGTATATAGGTATTCAGATCATTATTTTTTTTCTAAAGCGGCCCAATATATACAAGAACAATGTAGTATAACCACTAGGAATCACAGGTTACAAATTGTTCGTTCAAATGGCCATCCACAGTGTTTGCGTTTCTAGAAACTGAGTCCTGTATTGAAACAATGGCGGTTGAGTTTGCTGTCCGGGTTTTCAGCAATGGATTCTATAGTTAATTTGAATAAAGCCTCCATGTGCCTCTACACGGAGAATATTTTATCGGTAATCGTTACTGAAAAAAAAATGCACACAGGTATATTTTCCTAAAAACATAGGGGAAAGCATTTTGCATGGACTGAACTATTTACCGAACCTCTCGGTACAATGCAAGGTGCAACTCAAGAGAATACTCAAAACAAAAGTTTCCTAAGGTTTCAGAGAGATTTTAATGATTTCTCAAAAATATAAAAGTTTTAAAGATTTCGCAAAGATTTTACCTAGATTTAGAAGGTTCTACATGAATATCAATGATTTCCTTAAGATTTCACAAAGATTACAATATTTTTACAAATATTATCAAATATTTCAAAAATATTTGAGGGAGGGTAAGGGTTTTAGCACAAAAAAAACACTTTTTTCTGAATTTTTTGTTAAAAGCATGGATTAAGCAAAATGACTCAAAAATTTTGTAAATTATTAGATATGCTTTTAGCAATATTCTGTAATTTTTTCATGCGGAAATATTGAAAAACAAGCCAGTGACGGAGCTTGACCCAGAACGTCTTAGAAAAAAAACAATTTGCGGTGTTCACTATATCTCGGTCGGAAATTATCTGAAATCAAAAACCATTAAAATTTAGTCAAAGTATCATTAAATCTCCCCCCCCCCCCCTCCCAACGTTCTATG
>JAAAKG020010025.1:0-21088 GCA_010014905.2 Druon quercuslanigerum
GGGCATATACATATATAAAGACCAACACATATGCACTTTTATAGTTGGGATGCCCATCGCAGATGGCGCTGAATATCTCCATTTTTTACTACAGGAGTTGACCGAGCCTGGGAAAAATCATGTAATACCATCTAATACCGCTTGGATTGAATACTAATCGACTCCATCTTGATTTTCATTGATCTGTGATCTGTGCATCACGCCGCACACTGAAAGAACTCGGGCTGCAAAAATTTTTTGTCTGTGTCTGTATTATGTTTCTAACTAGTGAGTTTTCTCGAAAATGATCTTTGAAACTATGGAAGACGTTATGAAAAGTTGGAAATTCGAAGAGTATATCGAATTGTTCCAGGGTGAGTACTATTTGATTACTTTCATATTCAGTGTTGCATGCTTTGGAGCAATTGCAGAATAGGGGCGTCACCTCTGTTTTGTCTGGAATTTTTTATTTTTCTGTATCAAACTATGGGTCAAAAATATGGGTTTGTCACGATATCCGACTTCATGATTCATGCGGGAGCAGGAAAGCATCCCTGATACTAGTTACAGAAATAATGTTGGTCAAATCTCTGCCTTTAACCTTTTGCCTCACTAATCGCTTCATTTATCGTTCAATTAAAGATTACCGAAAAAAAGTTTTTCAGCCAAAAAAAAGGTGACGCCCTTCTTCTGCAATCTAACCCATGCTTTTATAGGTTAGGAAAACGGTCAATGCATTTCTCAGTGGAACTGCGATATTTGTTGAAACATTTTTTTCCCTGACAGGACTTCCCGCACATTATTGAAATATCTATCCAGAACATATTTCTATGGTTCCAAAAAAATCTTTTACTATTCTGGAGTTTGGGCGATACTCGAAACGAAGGTATTGAGATAATTCATAATTCATTTCAAGTTGTCAGACACTTTTCACGCTTGGAAATGTTTGATGATAGCAAACTTTTATCATAAAAAATGTTAACGATGGATAAGTTAATTATTCTTCTCTTTCAAGCCCTGGTGGTGCGAACTTTATACACTTGTGATGAAAATCGTCTTTGCTACAATAAAATGGAAGTAGTAAGTAGCAAATTCGGTTGACATGTGTTCCGATGAAAAGGCTTGATATAAGAATATAGAAGTTTTGTAAATCTCAAAGCTGAATCAATCTCAATTCGACTGAATCGTAGATTTGCAGTTTGGTGTCGATAAACTTGTATTCATTTCTCTTCCAGTCATTTTAACCAATATCTTGAAACATTCAGCCAATAATAGGTTTATAGATATACTAATCCACGCGTATGTGTTTTTCAGCCAACAAAATTGAATTGGACCTATTGTTAGACTTTTCTTTTAATTCACTCGCGTCTCTCATGCCTCTCATTGGTAATAGGATGCGTTTTTAAAAAAGTTTAGCTGAATTGATGAAATCGCAAGTGGAAGAAAGCAGCGGAGACTTTGATGAACGTATTTCGGTTGTGAAATTGGATCTAGAGATCAGAGAAAATACGGATAATACTGTTGATACCAATACTGAAAATTCCAATATTGGAAATATCGTTCCTGAAGAGAATAATAATCCAGAAGTTGGTGATAAGCGACCTGAGAACTCTAAAAGAAGAAAATTAGCCGCATCAGATGCATGTGATGTTTTAAATATTTGTTCTTCTCCACTATGATTGCAGTTCGATCTAATCTTTTTAAATTTCAGAGGACTGTGGTGAGTTATCTAGATTGCACTAAAGGAGAGTCAATCCGGATCAATTATTCAGGGCCTGCAAAAAACCCAAAACCAGACCGTTTCTGGATGTACCTCACCAAAATTTATTGAGTGAATTGATTGTAAGAAACGAACCTACATTTCGTATTTCGGGAATCTATTCCAAAAACTTTATCAAGTTCTTGCTTGGGTGTCCATTGGGTTGAAATCTATGGTGTAATACTGTATGCATGTTAAACATTAGATTAATGAGTAATAATTAATGTACATTTTGATTTACGTGAATATGAATTAAAGTATCTTAATAAAATAATATTTGAAACTTCTTAACTAATAAGACCTACGAAACAGAATTAGTATAAATGACAAAGCGTGAAGTGGAACCTACTAAACAAGATTAGTGCGTACTACGAATCGTCCAGTAGAGGCTACTAAACAGGGATAGTATAAACGACAAAGCGTACAGTGTGATCTACTAAACAGGACAAGTGCGTACTACGAATCGTTCAGTAGATGCTACTTAACGCTATCTAGTAGGGATGACTAAATGGAAGTTTAGTCGATTGCATTAAATATCTAGTCTGTCCATATTTTAATAAACGGTACAGTAGCTGTGACTAATGACTGAGTAGTGTACACTAAACACTTCTCTCAGTGCAGGGAAAGACAATTAATAGAAAGATGATTGGGAAACGAAGTAAGAGAGGAGAAGTATTGGGAAAAGGAAGAGAACCGAAAGTGTAGAATATGTGAATAAGAGGAGGAAACATGGGAGCACGTATGGAAAGGATGTGGGAGAGGAATGGAATGTAAAGGAAGCTGGCAAGAGAATGTGGTAAAGATGCTAGGGGAGGACGAAATAAGAAAAAATAAAAGTGGAAAAATGGCAAAATGAACATGAGATAGAGGAAAAGTGAAAGTGAAGAATTTATTAATATAGTTATACATATTGTAAATATTGTAAATAGTAAGGATAAGATAATATAAAGTTTTCAGATGCTCATATAATAAACGAAGGTCATGTAAAATGGATGGATTAGGAGAAGATTGGGTGAAGGAGAGTGAATGGAAGAATACATGTGAAAAAATGGTAAATTGGAGGACAATGAAATAGCATAAGTAGACTACGATGCGTTTGCGTTCTCATTCTCTCTTTCTTTCGCCCTCGCTTGCACTTGAAGTCTCGCTTTCGACCGCTCGCTCGCTGAATCATATGCTAAAAAGTCCTAAATTACGCTAGCACAGGAAATAGAGATAAGGAACTAGATATAAGACTTTATGTACTTTATGTATGTAAATACTTGTGAATATTAAGGTCGAGATTTTTTGTTTGTTTAATATGTAAGCAGAAATATTGTAAGGAATGGAAGTCGTAAACCCTTAGGGGACACATTATGAATAAAGAAGAATTGGTTAAAAATTAATCTCTTTTGTATAATATTAAAATCCTTTTTGTTTGAAATATCACGTTTTTCGTTGAGAAGTCATCATTTTTGGTTAAAAATTCGAATACTTAGAGGGAAATGGAACTACTTTGTTAAAAATTCAATTATTTGGTTGAAGATTCATCCTTTTAGTTGACAAAACCTTTTTTCTTTTTGGAAATATAATTGTTTCATTTTTTGGTTGAAAATTAATCTTTTTTAATTCAAAATCCAACCAATTGACTAAAAGTTTGCCTTTTTGAGTTTAGAATTCAACTATTTCGTGGAAATTACATGTATTTTGTTGAAAAATCGATTTTCTTGTGTGAAAAATTAATCTTCTTGTTTGAAAATTTTGTTTTCGTTGAAAATGTAAGTAATCCAGTTGAACATTCATGATTTTATTTGTAAATTTATCTATGTTAGTTGAAAACTTAACTTATCAGGTTGAAAATTCATATTTTCGATTAAAATGCAACTATTTTAGTTCGAGATTAATTCAAACTAGTTGAAAATTCATCACTTTACATGAAAATTTAATTACTTAATTTTAATTTTTAACTGTAAATTTACCTATTCCATTTATGGTTAAAAATTGATCTTTTTTAGTTTTAAATTCGCCCATTCAGTTGAAAATTTATCTTTATGGTAAAAACTTAATTTCTGTGGTTAAAAATGAACTATTTTGTTTAAAAATCGTTTCTTTTTTGTTTGCAAGTTATTTAACTAACTGAAAATTTAAGTATTTTATTTTTGGTAGAGAATTTAACTTTTTAGTTGAAACTTGATGTATTTGGTTCAAAATTAAATTTCTTAGTTGAAGATTTATCATTTTATCATTTTTATCATTTGCACATGTTGGTTCAAAATTTATATTTTTAGGTCAAAAATGTAAATATTTGGTTATAAAATTCATATATTTGATAGAAAATTTCAATTTTGTGGGAAAATATTTAATCTTCTTGGCGATTAATTCATATTTTTGGTTTCTTTTAAAATGCAAATATTTGGTTGAAAATTAGTTTTTTCTAATTTAGAATTGATTTTTTAACTGAAAATGTAACTGTTCCATTTTTTTCAACATTTTATGTTTTTAATATAAATTTAATCTTCTTCGTTAAAAATTATACTATTTTGTTCAAAATTTACTTTGTTTTTATTAAAAATTAAAGTTTTTTACTGAAAATTTAATTATTCTATACTTAGTTGAACATTTATATGTTTTTGGTGAAAATTTAACTATTTGTTAAAATTCCATCTTTTTTACTAGAAAGAATAATTTCATTATTTGAAACTTTATCCTTTTGGTTCAAAACTAATTTTTGTGGCTGAAAATGTAACTATTTTGTTGAAATATTTGTTCCTTTTTTCGTTAAATATTTATTTTACTAATTGAAAATTTAAGCATATTTTATTTTTGGTATAAAATTTATCTTTTTTAGTTGAAAATGCATGTATTGGGTTAAAAGCTAATTTCTTTTTAGTTGAAGTTTTATCATTTTAATTGAAAATTCACTTGAACTATTCCATTTTTTGTGGAAAATTTACCTTTTTCGATAGAATTTAAATCTTTTTCGTTAAAAAATGGTCTGTTTCATAGAAAATTTAACATTCTATTTTTTTTTTGTAGAAAATCATCTCTCGGATTGAAAATTCTACTATTTGGTCAAAGATTCATATTTTTGTTTAAAATTCATAAACGTGATAAAAAATTAATTTCTTTGAATGAAAATTCGTTTCTTGTTCGTTGAAAATTAAGTTTTAAAAAAATTTACTTTTCTAATTGCAAAATGAACTATTCTAGTTTTGGTATGTAAATGATCTTTTTTAGTTGAAAATTTATATATTTCATTGAAACTGTATCTTTTTTGGTAGAATATTTATCTATTGGGTTTGAAATTAAATTATTTTGTTGAGAATTAATTTTTTCGGTTAAAATTTCATTTTTTCTACTGAAAATTTAATAATTCTATTTTTGAAAAAAAAATTATTTTGTTCAAACTTCATTTTTTGTTCGTTGAGCATTTATTTTTGGGTTGAAAATTCAACTACTTGGATAAAAACTCAGATTTTTGGCTCAAGGTTCATCATTTTAGTTCAAAATTAATTTCTTAGGTTCAAAATATATCTTTTTTATTTGAAAACTCAACTAAAAAAATTGTTAAATGTATTTAGAAACGAAATTTTTTGAATTAATATTACCAATCGTCTAGGTATATGATTGGTATAATACATAGACGAATTTAGAATTTAAGATATTAATTGTGTATTAATTGGACTTCTTTTACCATTTAAATTAAGCGCCCATTCCGCATTGAAGCGATACATTTTTTCGCGAAATTTAAATACTTTAACTATTATTAATAAAGAAAGAAAATATAATTTTTACAATCCTAATTCAAAATGCTTATAAATTCTTATTAAATTCTCAAAGCACATAAAGGTCGAGCATATTCTCATGCTCGTGAGAATTTCTCAGAGTACTTAAACTCTTTAGAACACTACTGCTTGACTGCTCTCACTTGCATCGCAGCGTTGTTGTCTGATGCTTCCACTACGTGGCGCTATCATTCAGACAAAATTCTTAAAGTTACCGTCGCAACGGAACGATTATTAACTGCTACTAAAAGAAAATGCACTTGAAGCCACCTTCAGCCCATGTAAATGACAGGTATTTTAAAAGCTTTTAACGCTGCAAGAAAGAGTACTGCGATTACTCCGTGAGTTTCTGATTGAAATTTTAACAGAAAATCCAAATTTCAACAGATTAAAAGTTGATCTTGCTGGTTTTTTTTTACTTTTTAAAGAAGGAAGAGAAAAGAGTATCTACAAAGTACCCGTAAAGACCCCACTGAGTCCCCCTTCGGTTCCTTTTTTAAAAACTAAAAAAAAAACAGCAAGATCAACTTTTAAACTGTTGAAATTCGGATTCTACGTTAAAATTTTTATTAGAAACTCATGGAGTGATCGCAATACTTTTTTTGCAGCATTAAAAATTCAAAAAAATCTCATTAAATTCTGCTGAAAGTGATTTCAAGCGCATCCATAACAGCTCAAATAGTATGTTGCGCGCGAAGTTTAAAAATAAAATTCAAAATTGGCAAATAAATGTAAATAAATATTTTTAATAATTAAATTACCATCAAAAAGAAACCACTTCTTTAAATTAGCAAGTACAAACGTCTACCAACATCTCGCGTCGTAACCTCAAGGACACTGCTTGACTGCTCTCACTTGCATCGCAGCGTTGTTGTCGGAGGTTTCCATTGCGGGGCGCTAGCATCCAGACAAAATTCTTAAAGTTACCGAGCAGACGCTTATTAACTGCCACTAAAAGAAGATGCACTGAAAGCCGCCTTCAAACCATGTAAATGAAAGGCACTTCATTTTTTAAAGTTTTTAACACTGCAAGAAAAAGTACTGCGATTACTCCGTGAGTTTCTAATGGAAATTTTAACGTAGAATCCGAATTTTAACAAACTAAAACTTGATCTTGCTGTTTTTTCGAGTTTTTAAAGAAGGAACCGAAGAGGGACTCAGAGAGGTTTTTGAGGGTACTTTGTACAAGCTCCTTTCGGTTCCTTCTTAAAAAACTAAAAAAAACAGCAAGATCAACTTTTAAACTGTTGAAATTCGTATTCTACGTTAAAATTTCCATTAGAAACGCACGGAGTAATAGCAAACCTTTTTTTTATCGTTAAAAATTTTTAAAATGTCATTAACTTCTGTTGAAGGCGATTTCAAGCGCATCCATAATAGCTCAAGTAGTATGTTGCGCGCAAAGTTTAAAAATAAAATTCATAATTGGAAAGTAAATGTAAATAAATATATGTAATAAAATAATTAACGTAAAAAAAGAAGCCAATATTTTAAATTAGCAAGTACAAACGTCAACTAACATCTCGTCTCGTAACCTCGAGGACACTGCTTGACTGCTCTCACTTGCATCATAGCGTTGTTGTCAAAGGTTTCCACTGCGTGGTGTTGGCATCCAGACAAAGTTACCCAGACAATTTAAAAGTTGATCTTGCTGTTTTTTGAGTTTTTTAAGAAGGAACCGAAAGGGGCTCAGTGAGATCTTTAAGGCTACTTTGTAGAGGCTCCTTTCCGTTCCTTCGGACCGCTAGGGGGTAAAAAATATTGACAAGTAAAAGTTAAATTTTCAAGTTTAAAAACGCTTTTATTTCAGTCATGATAAACATATACAGCCTTGTTCTTTTTTACTTTACCTATTTCACTTGTTCATTACAATTGGGATTTATTTTGATAATTACATATTTAATTTTAGTTCTCACTCCAAAAAACACACTTAGGATCTCTATTTAGAGGACTCGTTTTTGGACAATTAAAAGTTTCTGAAAATTCTACTGAATTTGAAACTGCGCCATTAATTCTGACTTGCGATGTCGAGTGTGTATCGTCTTTATTTTTTTCTAAGAATTCCGGTGTAGCACTTTGACAAAATGCCTAAAAAATGTAACAAAGTAAAATTTAATAATGATCAATTATTTATGAAATTTGCATTAAAGACGTAAACATTAATTTCACATTAACACCGGAAACTTTATGTGTCAAGTAACCAATTTTAAAAGAAATAAATTTTTGAACAAATAACAAAATTTTGAGGTTGCTGATAAAAAAAGTCCAAAATTATTTTCTTGAATACTTACAGCAGCAAACGATATGAAAAATAGTTCGTTGCCATTGATATCTTCCAGTCCTGGTAGTCTTGTATCCTTGATTTTTTCATCAATAATTTTTTTGCTGTAAACTTTGAACGCTGCGATTAGTCCTCCTCCATCTGCCATATTTTCTCCTGCGGTCAGGATTCCGTTCACCTATTTAAAAAAATTTAATCTAATTAAATTCTACTCTAAATTACATTTATCATCGCGATTTATTAAGCAAATTCCTCAACCATGTCAAAAATACGTAAATAAAAAAGTCAATTAAAACTTTTATTTGATCTATTTTAATGGTTGCTACAAAATCAAAACTTTGAAATTCTCGGACTTTCCTTGACTTATTCCTGAGCCATTTTTCATTTTCCCGGACCACAAGTTACGTAAAACTCGCGTGCAATCTATGAATTTTCGACCAAATGGTTGAGTTTTACACTCAAAATGTAAAATTTGAACCAAAAATTTGAGAATTAAATTTTCAGTTTAAAGCTTTCAAAAAAAAAACAATACCGTAAACCCCTGGAAATCTTTGAGATCCTTGGAAATTCAATCAAATTGTTTAAATCTGTTGAAATTTGCTTTACTTCTTTGCACTTAATTTTTTTTAAGTTTTTGATTAAGGCCATGTGACGAGTGGGTCACGTGACCAGATTCCTACCTTACCGCCACTTTTTTTTATTTTCTAACTTATTTTCACATGAAGCGCTACATTGAGTTGAAAATTTAGGATAATAATTAAGAAGCGCTAATAATGGTGCCTCTAGCGCTAAATTTTTATAATTATGAAAAATCTTTTTTTTGTAAATATTTTTTTTTTGCTTTTTTCATAATTACTAAAATTTAGTACCAGACACATCTTTCTTACTGCTTCTTAATTTGTATCTCAAATTTTTAACTTAATGTAGCGCTTCATGTGAAAATAAGTTAGCAAATAAAAAAAGCGGCGGTAAGGTAGGAATCTGTTCACGTGACCCACTCACATGGCCTTAGAAAATTTCAACTATTTCATTAAAAATTCATATTTCTGGTTGTATGCAACTTTTTAGTTTAGAATTAAACTATTAAACTATTATAATATTTAACTATATTGTTACAAAATATGTCTATTGGCCTAAAAATTAATTTTTTAAACTGAAAATTCACCTATTTAATTTTTTTGGTAGAAATTTAATTATTTTCTGGTTAAATAATGGTCTGTTTGGTTGAATATTTAACTCTTTTTTTTAGATTTATTTGAATTAGTTAAAAACTAAATTTTTTACTGAAAATGTATAATATGCTTCATGTGAATATTCAACTATTTTGTTGAAAATTCTGCTTTGAGGTAGAAAAGTACTCACATCAGTTGAAACTTTATCTTTTTGGTTGGAAAATAATTTCTTCGGTTGAAAATTTAACATTTCTTTTTAAATTTAAATTTTTTAGTAGATATATAATTTTTTTAGCTAATCGTTTAACTTCAGAGTTGAAAGCAAAACTTAGTTAAGATTCATTTTTTTCGTGATTCGGCATTTTAGTTGACATTTTTTTATTTATTTAAAATTGAACTATTTTGTTACAAAATATTTCTACTTGGCATAAAATTATTTTTATTAACTGAAAACTTACCAATTCCAGTTTTTTTTGTAGAAATTTCATCTTCTTGCTTGAAAGTTTATCTGTTTGGTTTGATATTAACTTTTTTTCGGAAATTTATCTTAATTCGTTGAAAATTATATTTTTAGTGAAAATTTATATATTATTTTTGTTTTGTTTTTGAGAATTTGTCTTTTAATGTTAAAAAATATTTTTTTCCAAATTGAATTATTTTGTTAAAAAATAATTCTTTTCGACTGAAAATTAATTTTTTGAATTGAAAATTTACCTGTTCCATATTTTTATATGAAATTTATATTTTTTGATAGAAATTTAATTTCTTGGTTGAAAGTTCATCTGTTTGGTTCAACATTTAACTATCTTTTTAAAAATTCATTTTAAGTGGTTGAGAGTGAACTTGTTTTCTGAAAATTGAAATATTCTATTTTAAATTAAATACTATTTTGTACTAAGTCGTATTTTTTAGTAGAAAAGTAATCTCATCAGTTAAATCTTTATCTGTTTAGTTAAAAAATCATTTCTTCGGTTAAAAATTTTAAAAGATTTTTTATTTTTATTTTTTGTTGAAAAATTAACTTTTTAAGCTAATAATTTTAATATTATATTTTTCCTTGAGAACTGCTCTTTCTTGTTTGAAAATTTAACTTCCTACTTCAAAGCAAAACTAAGTTTGAGATTCATTTTTCCCTGATTCTGCATTTTAGTTGAAAATATTTTTTTTTATTCGAAATTGAACTATTATGTTAAAAAATGTTTCTACTTGCCTAAAAATTAAATTTTTTTACTGAAAATTTACCTATTCCATTTTTTATCGGAATTTTTGTGTAGAAATTTCATATGTTTGCTTGAATGTTTATCTGTTTGGTTTCATATTTAACTATTTTTCGGAAGTTTATTTTAATTGGTTGAAAATTATTTTTTTAACTGAAAATTAAAATAGTCTATTTTAAATAAAAAATGTATGTGCTTCAGGAGAAAAATCAACTATGATTGTTGAAAATTCGAATTTTTTAGTAGAAAAGCAAACTCATCAATTAAATCTTTATCTTTTTGGATGAAAAATCATTTATTCGGTTAAAATTTTTTTTAAACTTAAATTTCAATTTTTTGTTGAAAAATTAACTTTTTAAGCTAATAATTTTGATATTATATCTTTTCTTGAGAATTCATCTTTCTTGGTTAAAAATTTAACTTCATAGTTGAAAGCAGAACTAAGTTTAGGATTAACTTTTTTCGTGATTCTGAATTTTAGTTGAAAAATATTTTGTTAAATTCAAAATTGAACTATTTTGTTAAAAATAATTCTACTTGACTAAAAATAATTTTTTAAATTAAAATTAATAACCTATTCTACCTTAACTATTATATATAAAAAATAAAAACCTATTCAATTGTTTTGGAGAAATTTTATCTTTTTGGTTCAAAGTTCATCTGTTTGGTTCATTATTTAACTATTTTTTTTAGAAATTCATTTTCAGTCGTTAAGAGTGAATTTGTTTGCTGAAAATTAAAATATTATATTTGAAGTTAAATACTATTCTGTTAAAAATTAGTATTTTTTAATAGAAAAGTACTCCCGTTAGTTAAAAATTTATCTTTTTGGTTGAAAATTCATTTTTTCAGTTGAAAATATATATTTTTCATTTTAAGTTAAAAACTAATATGTTCCATGTGAAAATTCAACTATGTTGTAGAAAATTCTTCTTTTTGGGTAGAAAAGTATAAAGTTGATACTTTATCTTTTTGGTTGAAAAATAAATTCTTCGGTTGAAAATTTACAAATATTTTAAAAATTTCAATCTTTTCGGTTGAAATATAATTGTTTGGCTAATAATTTAAATATTCGTTTTTTTTTTTCTTGAGAATTTGTATTTTTTGGTTGAAAAATCTTGTTTGTTCCAAATAAAACTATTTTGTTAAAAAAATAATTGTATTTGGCTGAAAATTAGTTTTTTGAATTGAAAATTAACCTATTCCATTTTTTAATATAAAATTGACATTTTTTGATAGAAATTTAATCTTTTCTGATGAAATTTCATCTGTTTGGGTCAATATTGAACTATTTCTTTGAAAAATTCATTTTATTGGTTCAAAAGTACTCCTGTTATTTAAAAATGTACCTTTTTTGGTTAAAAATTAATTTTTTGTGTTGAAAATCAAACCGCCGTTTTTCAATTTCAATTTTTTTTGTAAAAAATTCATGATTGTCGCTAATAAATTAAGTATTCTATTTTTTATTGAAAATGTATCTTTTTTGGTAAAAAAATTAATTCACCTGTTTGATTGAAAATTCAACTATTCCATTTAAAAAAAATTGTATTTGATTAAAACTTAATTCTTTTACGGAAAATTTAACAATTCTATTTTTGGTTCCAAATTTACTATTTTCCTAAAAATCCTTATTTCTTGATGAAAATCTATTTTTCTAGCTGAAAGTAAAAACATTCAATTTATAATTTTTAGTTCTCGCATTTGTTTCTTTATTCACTGAATATTTTCTAGTTGAAAATTGGTCAATAATTAAAAATTTGATTATTAAAAGAAATTTCAATTTCTATTAAAAGATTTCAAAGAGATTTTAAAGAATTTTACAATATTTAAGGGATTTTCTAGAACATCCAATTAATTCAAAAAATTTACCGGATCTTAAAGAATTTTAAGCTATTTTATCTTAATTTTCAAGATAATTAAAATTTGTTAGGGATTTCATTAAATTGTGCAGGATTTCTAATTTAAACGGTTATAGTTAATTTATATTAAAGGGATCTTAAATGATTTTTACTTATTTTAATGGATTCTTACGATTTTCGAAAAATTCAATACTAAAATAAAAGATTTCAAATAATTTAAAAAGTATTCCAGAATTTCAAGAATTTTCAAAGAATCCAGGAGAGTTTTAAAATTAGAGGGATTTCTTAAGAACTTAAGCGAATAAATTTATTTTATCATAATAATTTTCCTCTAATCGGGAAAATATCATAGTCATATACTGTCTTTCCTATAAGATCTTTTCGTAATTTAGCAGTTTGCAATGTTTCGTAAAATAATTTTTTGTTAATACTAAATATAATTATTATCAATTAGTGATAGTAATTAATTAAAATACATTATCCATCTGTAAGAAATAACTCAGGACTTACCCACGTATTTTATAACAATCTCAAGACTGAGAATAATATTATTGTTAATCACAAAAATTATCTTACCTTATAATTTTGGTATTGGTTTATGAAACATTGATTCTTTTTTCTGATTTTATGAAATACTTCAAAAGGCAGCGGTGTCTGAAGATATCCATGCTCGTTGTAAAAGAAATCTATACACAAAATTTAACAGATTTTTCATAATAATGATTAGTTAATTAAATAATAATTTTACTTAAAAAGTACGTACTCTTGTAGGCAAACGCATGAGATATCTCGTGTCCAATTATAAAACCAGAAAATCCATATCGTAGTGCCCTGTTAACATTATCAATATTTAAAGAAATGATTTTTAAGTAAATAATAAATTAATTTAATCCTTAAATTTATTTTATTGTTATAAAAATAATTAACTCACAATGGTGCACTTGGATTGTAAAGTGGTGAAAGTGAGATTCCAGCTAGATAAACTGAAAAAATGAATAAAAATATATAGACATGTTTTAAATTTAACATGATTATTTATGAAACAATTTTAGAATAAAAGCTAGTAAGCGGAACAATTTTAGAATAAAAAGATTTTAAAATGAATAATTACAAAAATTTTAACACTCAGGTTTTACTGTAAACAATCGATTTCAAAATAGAAATCAGTTTTTTACTCAAAGTCGATTTTTTAAAACCATTTTTTAGATAAAAGGGTACATTTTTAGAGAAAAAAATTGGTTTCAAAATTTTAAACAACAATAAATTTTTGTAAAAAATTAGTTCATTTAATCATTCTCTATATGAGAATAAATTTTCACAGAGAGAAATCGGTTTTAAAACATAAAAAAAAAAGAAAAGTTTTAGAGAAAATTCGGTTGCTATACAAAAAAATCAGGCTTCTATAATTTAAAAATGATTTATTTATTTAACATAAATTTATTTAAAAAATCGATTTCTTAATATCAAACACGGTTTTTCTACAAAAATCGATTTCAAAATAAAATTCGATTTTCTTTTAAAACCATTTTTTAGAAACGGTATTCAAATTCTACAAAAAGAAATCGGTTTAAAATATTTAAAAAATAACACTGATTTTTAGGGGAAAGTCGGTTTCTATGCAAAAAAAAAATTATATAATCAATAAGTTTCAAAATAAAAATAGACCTTCTGCTAAAGTCAATTTTTTTCAAAACCATTTTTTTATACAAGAATCAATTTTTATAAAAAGCAATTGGTTTAAAAAAATTTTTAAACGAAAACAAGTTTTAATGAAAAATTATATTTAAAATATATACAGAAAAATCGGGTTTCGGCTTAAAAAGAATTTGTTTACTTGTACCAATGAGTAAAGCAGTTTGAATTAAACAATTTTTATTCAAAAACTTTAGAAATTGAATTATTTGAAATTAAGAAATTACAAATTGATGCGTTTCAAATCTAAATATGCAGTTAAAGATTTTTGAATTTTGAATTGATAAACCTGGTTTTTATGCAAACAAATAATTTCAAAGTAAAAAGCGATTTTTGAATAAAAAACTCGTTTTTTAAAACAATTATTTAGATATAAGAATCAATTTTTAATAAAAAAAAAAAAAAAAAAAAATGGGGCTTATAGTGCCGACAAAAAAAACAGTTTTACTTAAAAATCGGTTTCTCTATATAAAAATCCAATTTCTACCTAAAAAGTTTTTCTTTATTTTCACTAATTTTATAGAAAAAAAATCATAATGTTTCATAATGTAAAAAGGGAATAATATTGGCGAGTTTTTGTCCATATTTAGTTGTTTTTTTTTAAGCCCAAATATTTGAACTTTCAAACTAATTCAAAAGAACTATTAAACAAATAGTGAAATGTCCAGGATAAAAAAACAATTTTTTTTGAAGATAGTTGAATTTTCAACCAAAAAAAGGTTTATTTTCAACCTAGAAAGATTACTTTTTCACTATAAAAGATGAATTTAGTACTAAAATAGATATTTATTAACCAAAAATTGAATCGTCAAATTAGTAGTTAAAAAATATTAACTTCGGAAAAACTGAATAAAAACAAAGAAGACGAATTTTTAACCAATAGTTGAATTTCAATGAAAAATATGAATTTTCAACAAAGAAAACTTTTCGAGAAAAAATGAAATAACTAAATTTTCAGATAAATAAATTAATTTTTTACAAACAAAAAAAAATTATTAGCAAAGAAGCTAAATTTTCAAAACAAAAATCAAACCAAATCAATGGCTAAATTTAAAATATAAAAAAAATGAATTTTGAAAGTAGTTCAACTTTCGAACAAAAAGGTGAAGTAAAACCAAAAAATAGTAATTTTAAATCAAATAGTTACATTTAGAAAAAATGAATTTTCCACCAAGAAGATTAATTTTATGCCAGAAAAGACGAATTTTCCACAAAATACATTAATTTTTAATCCAAAAATATAATTTATCAACACTTAAACCTAATTTTGTGCCAAATAGTTAAATTTTCATTAGAATAGTTTAATTTTCAACGCAAAAAGTTAATTTTCAACCAAATACTGAAATTGTATCCGAAACTGTTGAATTTCAACCCAAAAGACGATTTATCTAAACAAAAGTTAAATTTTCAACCTAAAAGTATGATTTTTTAACAAATAACTTAATTTTGTATCAAACAGTTAAATTTTTATTCAAAAAGTTTAATTTTTGACAAAATAGTTAAATTATCAACCACAAATGTGAATTTTCATTACAAAAAGGCAATTTTCAACCAAAACCTTAAATTTTATACCAAACTGTTAATTTTTCAATCCAGAAAGACGAAATTTTCTAAAAAAAAAGTTTCTTTCAACCAGAAGGTATGAATTGATATCTCAAATAATGAATCTTCAACGAAAAAAAGTGATTTTTTTCAAATGTAGGTTTAAACAAATTAATTGATTTTTTAAATAAAAACTGAAGAATTTCCAAGACAATAGTTAAATCATTAACCAAAAAATATTCATTATCAACCAAACAATTATGTTTCTAACAAAAAAAATAAGTTGAACAGTTGAAAAAAATTAATTCACAAACAAAAAACGAACTTATTTTCAACAACGTAGTTAAATTTTTAATTAAATAATTAAATTTTAGTATAAAATTATGCATCTCCAAAAAACAACAAAAAAACGAATTTTTTATGTTAAATTCTCGACGTTTTGAGACCCCCTGAGTCACAAAAAAATAGTTTTTACGAACAAGTCTGTCTGTATATCTGTCTGTCTGTAGTCTGACGACACTATAACTTTCGAAGGAAGTTTTCAATTTAAATCTCCTTTCGCATACTTGTTTGTGGTTCAAAAACACAGGTCAAGTTCGTAAACCAGCCATCTACTCCCAATATTTATGGTTTTATCCTTGGAAAATCAAATTGAAAAACGTAATAATTCAAATTTCCCGCGAAACTACACAAGATACGGTAAACAACGTAAACAAGAGATCAAAATTATTTGCTTTCAAAACTTCTACAAAATTGCTCTATACTATTTTCAATAGGAATAATAGTTTTTATTTTAAACGTGGAAAATACCATAAGAAAATCAAAAAATTCAAATTTACAGCCAAACAAAACAAATGATGGTGAAATAATCATTTTTTATATCTATAGTTCACTCTTAAACTATCATAAATAAAATTAAAATATTCACACAAAAAATATTGTCATTACTGATGTCGGTTTAAATTTTGTTATTAATTATACTGAATTAAAATTTTCTCATAATTTCTCACATACTGCAAATTTAAGTTAAAAAAGATCACTGATATAATTAAATTTTCATCCAAGTATTTATTTTCAAAAAAGCATTTAAATTTTTAATCAAATAGTTGAATGTTTATATAAATTTATAAATTTCCAAACAAAACAAATTAACTATTAACAAAGTAGTTTAAATTTCAACCCAGAAGTTGAATTTTTTATTTTAAAAAGAATGACGTTTTAAAAAAAAATACATTTTCAATAAAGCAATTAATATTTCAACCAAAAATTTTAACATATATTGTCCTATTGGGTTTTAATAATTCAGCTCGCATTTCAGCAAAAAATCGAAAAAGAGGGGAATAGGGTAAGCAGTGTCAAGTCTGAAATATGCAACTGATTTTCAAACTTATTAAGTTATAATTGCACTGTAACGTTTGCCGGGCACCTCATCTATCGCAAAATTCGCAAAATTATTCAAATTTTACGTCAGGAAACCTACTAAATGTTATCTAAATTCGCAATATTACCTCCAGTGCCCGGCCCACCATTTTAAAACCGTAGTTTTACGTGCGAACACCCCCCTACCCTCAAATTGATATGAGCCAATGACAGTTCAGTCCCAGTTACCTGGCTACGCTTTCCCCACTACGCGGCTTCCCCTCACTCCGACTCCCGCAGACCAAAATAATTGGCGGCAGTTCCGCTGAGTGAGGGGAAGCCGCGTAGTGGGGGAACCGTATCCAGGTAGCTGGGACGAAATTTTTTCGTAACTTAAATTTGAAACTTTATAAATTAAATCTACAAACAATTACTTTTTATTTAAAAAATCCATAGAAAACCTTAAGCGAATTGAGGAACAGTTGTGCCTTTTGAATACTCTTGCGCGTTTAAATAAAAGCTTTCCATTTTTATTTTAAAATTGCGTGAGACAAAAATCATCATAATAATTATGATAAAAATAATGATTTCAGTGATTTTACTCACACATGACATGGCCCGGAAAAACGTACATCGCATTAATTGTGATTGGTGAATCAGGCCACCTGGAAAATATAATTTTTTTTTAATTTAATAAATATTATACTTTCTAGGGCAGATATGATAAACTTAATACACAAAACACGTACTTTTCTTTGTTCAATGGTTCCCTAAAGTCCTTTAAAGTCTTCCATTTAATAAACTTCAGGTAATTCATGAAATTCGTAAAATAATCTGGACCCACTTTGAGCTAAATAAAAAACACAAGATTTAAATAAATTTTATTATTGTTAGATATCTTTTATGAGATATAGAATATAAAAAAATTATTTTCCTCACTCCGTAGTAGTAATTACTAAACATTTCTTCGTGTTTGTACCATTCTGGATACCCAATTTTTATTTTTAAAGCTTTAAGCTTGTTTCTGGCATAGGACTTGGATTTTTCATCCATCCAACTTGCGCTTGAAATTTCAAAGTCGATTTCGTTTCGAATTTCCTCCACTATAGCTACAATCTTTAGAAATAAAATATATAATGTGAAATATTAAAAAAATAATTTTTTTTACTTACATTCTCCTTCTTTGTGTCTGTGAAATGAACTTTTACGAATTCGTAGGAAATACCCTCCACGATAGGCATTTTTTTAATGCAGTGTTCCCACCTAATTAAAATAATTTTTTATAGATTCTATAATAAACTTAATTTTTTCTTTTTGTTTGAAACGCTCATAATTGACAATAAATTTGCGAAACTTGCCTTGCTAATTCTTTTTTAATACCATACGCAGCATTATCTTTGTCCATGATCCATTGTCTCGTTTTTTTATCCAAATATTTGAGAACATCGTGCACAAAACTCCAATGAATATAATCCACTAAAATTAAAAAAAATTTATTATAATTTTGCACTTATAGGAAGCGCTCAAATATTACGTGAAATAAAATAAAATAAGAAAAATTATTTTCGTGCAATATAAAAAAAAATTGTATTATTTGAACGTAATATTTGAACACTCCCTTATGGTGTTTTTAATATTTTTTCTTTTATAATTAGACACTAAAACTCCAATTCTACCAATTATTCGATTAGGCGTTCTATTCAAAAGTCGAGCTAATTTGTGAAAATATGACCTCTTGCGTACTGTAATATTTTGTGATCCATGAATCTCTATTCCAGTATCATCAAATAAAACTTGTATCATTTCAAGCCAATTGATCTAAAATATAATATAAACCTTTTAAAAAAATATTGTTCAACAATTAAAAAAACACTGCACATTAAAAAAGAATTTTTTTATACCCTTGACGTTGTATTTTCAAGATTTTCGAGATTATAATAATCTTGAAATTCTGATATTGTTCTTATATTTTGCAGCTCTAAATAAGCGGCTACTGACCGAAAGTTTTTTATCTAAAAAATGATAAAGTAATTGCTAAAGCCTGATTTAGGTTCATTAGGATGCTCAAAAAATAAGTTGGAATTTTTTTTCCCTCGAATTTGCATGCATATCGACCCGAAATTTGTTGTAATCTACAATAAAAATGAAAGGACTTTTTGAAAATGATATTTAGGGTATTTCTCATGAGAGAAACAATGAATGTGGTAGTGGGGCCATTTGGCAAGAGCAGTAGTGGGGATACCGAAGAGGAGGGACGCGATTACAGAGAAAAATTTCACTTTAAAAAGACTTTTTTGCATATTTATTTTTTAACTATTATCCCCATAAGTCTGTTTTCTATGTTCCCAAAAAACTCATAAATGAAAAATTTGTTTATGTGAGAGCCTGCCACTAATTATGATTTTTTTGCGTTTTTTTTACTACTAATTGCTTATAAAACTCTAAATAATACTTTCTATTAATAATTAAACATTGAGATAAATTGTTAAAGCAATTTATTATTGTTTTGAGGAATTATCTTTTAGAATAGTGTTAAAAAGACACGGGTTTTTCCGAATTTGTAAATTTGTTTTTACCTTTTTATTTAAAGTTAGGCAACAACCAATGAAACTTAGCATGAATAATTCGTTCAACAATTTATTATTATTTATAATAATATTCTTTTAGAATAATGCTAGAAAGCTGCGCTTTTTTTATGAAATATTAAACTTTTTTTCCACTTTTCACTAAGAACATGGTAAAAATGATTGAAATTCAACAAAAATAATTGTGGAAGCGAATTATTATTGTTTCTAATAATAATTTAATAATAATAATATTATTACTGTATTAGATAGTTGCAGCTTTTTCTGAAATTTGCCACGTTTTATCCACTTTTTATTTAAAGCAAGATAAAAATAAGTGAAATTTGCAAAAAATAATTGTTTAAACAAATAATAATTATTTCTAACTATCCTCTCTTATATAAATGCCAACTAGTTGCGATTATTTATAAAAACATTTCACTTTGTGTCAACTTTTCACTTAGACTGACCTAATAATTAATTCACGTTATAAAAATAATGTTTAAATTTAAACAAATTTTTATTAATGAAAAATACAATAGTTTAAGCAATTTGTCATTATTTTAAATAATATTATCTTAGGACAATCCTAGAAAATTACGTTTTTAAAGAAATATTTAACTTGCTATCCATTTTTTACTTAAAGTACGGTGTACATTAAAAAAATTTAACAAACCAAAAGATAGTTAAAAACAAAAATAAAATCTATAATAAATAATATTGTGTTAAAACTTGAAGATTTTTAGAAAAAACCGCAACTTTCTAGCATTAATCTATGAGAATTCTATTATAAATTATAATGATTTTTTTAAAAATTACTGTTTTAAACATTATTAATTTATTTAAACAATTATTTTCGTTAAACTTCATTAATTATCACCTCAGTCTAAGTAAGGAGTGGACAAAAAAGTTAAAAATGCCAGAAAAAAACCGGAACTTTCTAACATCATTCAAAGATACTATTATTTAAAATGATAAAAAAATTCTTTACTAAATGTATTTATATATTATTATATTTATAATTTTACTAAATGTAATTATTTATGACCTTACTCTAGTTAAAAGGTGGGCCAAAAGTGGCAAATTTTAGAAAAGAAAGCAACTTTCCAGCATTATTCTAAGAGAATATTATTATAAATTATGATAAATTGTTTATACATTTATTTTTACAAAATTCATTTAATTAATCGCGCAGTCTAATTGATAAGTGGACCAAAAGTTACAATACCGGAACTTTGCAACATTATTCAGAGATAATAGTATTCAAAATAACAATAAATTGTTTAAAAAATTATGTTTGTTAACGATAATTAATTATTTATTTATCAGTGAACGGGCAATTATTACTTCACTCTAGTCAAAAATTAGACCTAATATCAAAAATTTCAAAAAAAAACCATAACTATCTAGCTTTACTACAGGAGAATATAGTTTTAAACAATAATAATTTATTTAAGGAATTATTTCAGTCATAATTAATTGATTATTTCTTCATCCTAACTAAAAAATGGAAAAAAGTGGAAAATTTCAGAAAAAAATTGCAAGGCAAAAATAGTTAGGAAAAAATAAGAATTTGTTTAAACAATTATTTTGGTTAAATTTTAATAATTATCGACACATTCTAAATTAAAAGTATCCCAGAAGTTGAAAATATCAGAAAAACGCAGCTTTCGAATATTATTCAAAGATAATATTATTTAAAATAATTAAAAATTGTTTACACAATTATTTTTATTACTTTAATTAAATATTACTTTACTCTAGTTGAAAAGTGGAGCAAATACGAATTTTTTAGAAGAAAATGCAATCTTTTGCATTATTGTTTTTTTTTATTATTATTATTACACCATTAAGCCGTTTCCCTTTCGGGGTAGGCGTGACTCACTCGGTAGGGAGGGGA
>JAAAKG020010036.1:0-21088 GCA_010014905.2 Druon quercuslanigerum
TCACACAGGAGATACAATTTTTGCCTACTTTCAGGCAACCCCTTGTAACTCGAGGGTTACAATATATATATATATATTATTTTCACAATTTTTCTTATAGAACAAACTGAGAAAGGGAGAAGCATTAACTTTGTAAGAGATGCCTATTCTTAATCCGATTTTCGTGAATAGACGCATATATTCGACTAGCAGTGAACGTTGTCATACATAGGCTTTAGCTGGGGTTCGATTCCAGTCTCCTATACAATTTTTTTATTACGATTTTCTGCAGGAATGGGTAAAGTTTAGAATAATATTACATCATTTGTACATGTTCGAATTATTTATTTATTTATTAAAGTTCACATAAGTAATTGTTTCATACACGGATTGGAGGAGCAAGCTTAACTCCTATGACGTATCCTCTGAGCAATTCGTAATAAAGCATGGTAAAGCTACAATAATGATCAGGCTCCGCGGCACAAGGAACCGAAAGCGTCGAAATGCGGTATTTTTGAAAATCATTTCCATGTGGTTCGATATTTTTTCCTGCAAATCTCACCTCGGTTACATAACCATTAGGCAGATGATATATATTAACTACTCGACCAGCAAAATTCATGGTCGACTGTGGTTCTCGATATATGAGTGAACCTTTGTAACAAAAAAAAAAAGATTTGCACTTAAATAAGAGGTTTAACAAGCATCGCCAAATCAAGCACCAAACAAATTAATGTTTAGGGACTAAAAATTAAAAATAAATGTATTTTTTATTCTTTAGGTTAGTATAAGGAGACCCCACTTCCGGAAAACTTGGACGCCTCAATTCGGTTTCAGTTACCTTGAATCGATTGTGGCGCCTCTTGCGGACAAATTCAAAACCAAAAACATTTTCAAAACTCCCTGATTTTCCCTTGACTAATTTTATATTTTAGATTACAAATGTGTTTCAGATACAAATTTAAAATTTATTAATTTATTTCAAACAAAAAATGTCTTTTCTGATATAAAAGATGACTTTTTAACAAAATACTAGAATTTTGAACAAAAAAGTCCATTTTTAAAATAGTAGTGGAATTTTCCACAAAAAATTAATTTTTCATGAAACTAAAGCACTTTTACCCAACAGAAATTTTTTTCTGTTAAAAAATTAATTTCGAAACAAAAAAAAGTATGTTCCACTAAACGTTAAACTCTAAAACAAAGGCATAAGCTAACAATCAAAAAATTAATTTTTAACAATGTAGTTTAACTTTTGCCCAACTATTTGATTTTTCAATTAAGAATGATTATTTTTCAACAAAATAATTAAACTTTCAACCAGAGAGATAAAATTTCAACTGAAAATATAAATCTTTAAAAAAAATTATTTCTTAACGAAGTGATTCAATAAAATCTTATAAATGAAATATTTAAATACTCAAGCAAAGAAGAATAATTTTTAACCAAAAAGTTGTATTTTCATTTAAAAAAAAAATTGAATTTCTTCTAAAACAGATAACGTTTTAATCAAACAGATCAATTTTTAAACAAACAGTTAAATTTTCTGTTAAAAAAGGTTTCAGTCGAGTTTTTTACGATCAGACTATGAATTTTTAAACAAGAAATAATTTGATACAAAAAAATTTTAAAATTATCATTTTTAAACCACAAACATGAAGTTTTAACCAAAAAGAATGGCTTGTAAACAAATTTTTCCATTCTCGACCAAATAGTTGCATTTTTATCTGAAAAAATACAATTTTTTCTTAAAGAAGAAGAATTCTTAATTACAAAAAAAAATTGAGTTTTGATCAAAAAAATATTGCAGTTGAAAAATCAGGTCTTTTTTTGAAAATTCGTTTTTTTGGAGAAAATTAATCTTTGTCGTTGAAAAATTAACTATTTTGTTGAGAACTTGTTTTTTTGTGTTAAAAATTAATTTTTTCAATTTAAAATTTTTAGGAGTTATCTGTAAAGTTTTGTAGTTTTGTACTAGTTAGAAATCAACATTTTTAGTTAAAAATTGAATAGTTTGGTTATAAATTTATTTATTTTGTTGAAAATTCGTTTTTGGGTATAAAAATAATCTTCGTGGTTAGAAATTTAACTATTTGGTTAAAAATTCATTTTTGGTGTTAAAGATTCATAATTTTTTTTACAAATTAATCTATTTGAGTAAAAAATTTATCTTTGTGTTTGAAATTTTATACATTTTGTTAAAGATTTGTCTTTTTTATAAAAAATGTTATTTTCTTGCTTAGCAGTTAAATATTAATCTTTTTGTTTAAAGATTTATTCTTTTAGAAAATTGACTATTTTACCTTTGGTTTAAAATATAAAATCGTAAAAAATTAATTTTTTTGGATAAACAAAATATTACACAAAATATTAATTTTTAACCAAAAATTAAATATTTTAAGTTTTAGTTAGGTAAATTCTTTTCAACAAACAAGCGAAACATTTTCAACAAAAAAGTCCTATTAATTTTCTTATAGAAAATTTACTATTTCACCTATGGTTTGAAATATAAAATTTACCTTTTTAGTTGAAAATTCGACTTTCTTAGTAGAAAATTAATATTTTTGGATGAAGATTCCTAATTTTAGTAGAAAATTATTTTTTTTTATTTTAAAATAAATTTTCCTAATTGAAAAATGAAGTATTCCATTTTTGGTTAAAAACTATCTTTTTTATTTAAAAACGCAAGTATTTTATTAAAAAATCGTCTTTTTTGATAAAAAAATATTTTTCTTGATTGAAAACACATCTACTTTTCTAAAAACAATTTTTTGAAATTAAAAATTATTAATTTTAATTGAAGGTTCAGTTTTTTGTGTAAAATTTTATCTAATCTTTTAAAAAAAATTTGTTCTGTTAAAAATAATAAATCTTTTAACCAAACATTTAACTATTGGATTTTTTGTTTGAAAGTTACCTTTCTTAGTTGAAAATTTATATTTTTTTTTTAATTCCTCTTCTTTGGAAAAAAAGGTTTTTCAAAACCTAAAATCGAGTTAACTTTCCTAAGTTTATACTAGCAAGCATGAATCTGAGAGTTTCATAATTATAATTATTTCAGGAATTTAAAAATATTTCAAATATTTCAAAAAATTATGGAATTTTAAACAATTTTGTAAACTTTATAAGGATTTTAAAAGATTTTATAGGAATTGAAAGAGGGAATGGATTTATGCAATGAATGGGAATTTTACATAATTTATTTAAATTCATTTTCACATATTATATTTAATTTAAGAAATTTTATTCTCAAAGATTTTAAATATTTCATCTGTTATAATTTAATTCATAAAATCTGTCTTTTTGATCTAAAATACCCCTCAAATTTAGAATTTTCTCATTATAAGTTAATTTTAAAAATTTGAAGCCTCAATATTAAAAATAATTTTGGCTTTTTAATATAATAATCTCAAAAGGTTAAATTAAAAATTAAAATTGAGACTGATTTTAGAAATTTAAATATTTCGACTCAAACTAATAGCAGAAAACAAAAACGTTGAATGCTTTTTTTCTTAAGGAATCAAAACAATATTAAAGAAAACGTCTTTTTTTTAATATTTAAATGTCACTATTTTAAAAGAAAAAGTCTTAAAGTTTACAAAAAACATTTACTAAAATTTGTTTTTAAATTTTTTCACACTTCTGGTGCTTATTATTTTTGAAAAATAGTTAAATTTTAATAAATAGTGGTATTTTATTGAAAATTAATTTTTTTGGTATTGAATTTTTTTTTATTGAAAATGCAAACAACAAGAATAATATTCTAACAAAAATATGTATTTATGACCATATAGTTGAATTTAAAATAAAAAGATAAATTTCGTAAAGTTAGAACCTTGTATAATCATAAAGAATAATATTTTACCGAAAAAGACGAATTAAAAAAAATCGAACGAGAAAGTTGAATTTTTTAACAGAAAATGATAATTATTCAACAAGAAATTATATAATTAATTATATAATTAATTATTTAAATTATTTATTTTATAAGTTATTATTACATTTGGGCCTCCTTCCAGCTTTATAAATTCTTACCTCCAGCTATATTAAATCCTAGTGACGGTTTAATTTTTAAAATTGTGTTTCCATTATTTGTAGCAGTCACCACAATAAAAAGCCCGCTTTCAAAGTCCAAGTATTTAAAAGTTTTCTCCCCTGGCTTTGCTTTTTTATTACCATCTTTAAGCTTCATATCACTCGCTTCTCCAGCCCCATTTCGTGTCACTTGAACTGTTACTAAGCCACGATACTGATGAAATGATGTAGGTGCATATAATTCTGTGAAAAGAAAGTGAAAAATTGTAATTTAAAATAGATGAAAAATATTTGACCCTACTTTGACGCTCCAAATTCAAGTACTCCCCCTACTTTGCGGCTGCTTATTCTACTGGTGCCTACGTAGCCACTCCTAAAGAAATTTTCATTTTATTTTCCTTCTTTATTAGATTCAGCTCCTACATTGAATTCTTTGCACCGTGGGTTTGCGGGAAAAAATTCGGGTGCAAGGGGGTACCAAATACCCTGGAACCAATGTTGTCCGCGTGGACTGCTAACGCGGGACTAGAGTAATTCAAGAGAAAGAGCTCGGACTGTTCGATGCTGGTATGCCAGAAGTTCGGACCATAGAGTTAATAAAGATAGAGGCGACAAGACATAGGCCGCTCTGTAAGCGGGACCGTCTGTATCTACTTCGCTGTGAGGGAAAGAAACAGAGCGTCACGGGTTCTCTTGGAGAGTGGGGAGAGTAGGGAGAGGCATAAGAGTGGGGTGACTGGTCGGTTCTTTCTGATTCTCTTTATCTCTCTACGCATAGACGGTTCCTAAGCTGGCTTGTCGCCTCTATCTGTATTAACTCTATGGTTCGGACGCGTTTACCGAAGCGCAGTCGGTCAAGCTCGGAAGTATTCGGTTCTAGCTAGTAGAACGCATTGTGTGTCGTTTCTTCCGATCTCCTGGCAGACCAGCATCAAACAGCCCGAGCTCTTTCTCTTGAATTACTCTAGTCCCGCGTTCACAGAAGCAATACTGTCTCAATACTGGTACGTTGGGCATTCACTAGCCGAATCAAGCTGGTCCCAAGAAAACTAAACTACCGTAGTTCCATTTTCAAACCGATACAAGTACTTTCTACGTGGACAACATTGGTTCCAGGGTATTTGGTACCCCATTATACTTATATTGATAGGGAAAGAATAGGAGTTTCATATTTTAGATGGCGCTAATGATAGTCTGTAGTTGTGTGAGTGTGCATTTTTGGTAATTTTTAATATTGTGTTAATTAAGAGCGCGATTGGCAATATTTTGTTACATATATAAGTTAAAATGAAGGTGCTGAAGAAAAAACTGGTCAAAAAAAGTGCGGCGAGGAGCACAGGTAAGAAAAATTACAACATACTTTGTGGTTATGTAAGATTATGTTAAATTAAAGTTTCTTGAAGTTTATATTTGACGAATATTGTGAAAATAAATGCGTAAGATTATAAAATCCTTTTTTTCAATTGTAGAACGACGTACCAGGATTGAGACAGCATTGCTTCTGCGGACGCGGGACTAGAGTAATCCAAGAGAAAGAGCTCGGGCTGTTCGATGCTGGTATGCCAGGAGTATGACAAATATCGTTAGAAAATTTGTTTTTAAACCTTCAGTTTCAATACTATTTTGATTGAAAGTTATCTTTTGAAATTAAAAAAATTCTTAACTTACTGATTCTGTATACAAAAACCAATGCTGAAATGTTTTTTATTTTAAATAACTGGTAATAATTGTTTAAATATAATCTCAGATTGAACTTATAATTTAACTAAATTTTTTATTTTTCTTTAAATTTACATGTATTGATACCCACTAAATAATAATTGTTAATATTTTAATTTTTTTTCTTCAAATTTATGAATTTTTTATAATTTTTAATTGGATCGTATATTATTTAAATCTTTCACTTTATAGTTAATAATTTATCAATAGTCTATGAAATAAATTATTATTATATTGTTTTTATTTTTTGTCAATCATTTGTAATTTTTTCATTTATTTTTTTCTAATTTTAGCTAAAAAATTAATTTACAACTCTTGGAACCCTCCTGGTTGAAAAATGGAGCAAAACGCAGTTTTGTTTCCATCCTTCCAAAATGTTTCTTGATTTAAAATTTTAATTTTTAATTTGAAATAAAATATTGATTTTTCAAGAAATCAGTTGCATTCACCAAATTTTCAAGCAAAACAGATTAATTTTTGACCCATAGTTAACTTTCAAAATAAATGTATTTTCAGCACAATGACCGAATTTTCCAAAATAATTATTTTTGTTTTAAATAAACTTCATTTTCAACTAAAATGATAAATATAACGAGAAGTAACCAGTTTAACAACAAAAAATATTAATTTTTAACAAAAAGTTAAGTTCAAACAAATAATTGAATTGTTTATTAAAGCGATCAATTTTGAACGAGAAATTGAATAATTATGTTTGCAGGTGAAAACATTGATTTTCAGTTGAAAACTAATTTTTTAACAAATCAGTTAAATTTATGATAATCGAAATTAATGAATAAAATAATCTTTCAACATTATTTAAAATCTTTAATCTTCATCAAAGTTGTTAAATTTTCAAGCTGGGCGTGTTTCTAACAGAAAAGAATAATTTAAAAAGCACACGAATGTTAAACAAAGTGATGTATTTTAAAATAAAAACTATCGATTTTTAAACAATAATAGATTCGTAAAATTAGGATTCAACTAACAAATAGAATTCTTAATCAAAAGAAACGAATTCTGATCACAAAATGCAATAATAAGCTAATTAATTCAAAATAATTATTTTCAAACAAAAATATTTAACCCTCTGTTTGGCAGATTTTCAGATAACCTTGGGTTCTGCTCATATAGTCTGGCCAGATCCCTGTATATTTTCATGCAAGTGTAAGGAAATATGGAAATGTTGCGTTTTTAGAGACGTATTAAAGTGCATTTATATAGCTGGAAAAAAATTTACAGGTGAAGAAAAATTTTGGAAAATCGTGTTTTTCCTTCATTTCGGTCTGTCTTATTCTCATAAATGGAAGTTATATGGATGAGGGAGAAGCAAGGGAAAGGAGAGAAGAAGTGAGAGAAATATAGGAGTGGAATTAGGGGAAGTAGAGGATGGAGAAATAAGGCAAGTGATGGGATTGGAAGTGTGAGATGTGAGGGTTTGGGAAATAGTAGAAGTAGGTGAAAGTGAAGAATGCGAGAGGTGACAAAATATAAAAAGAAGAAGTCAGAAAAGTGAGGGAGAAGAAGGTAGTATAAGTGAGGAACGTGAAGAATGTGAGTGGTTGGGATGTAGAGGAGAGAGAATTTGGAGAAGTGAAGAGGTTAAGGAAGTAAGAGAGTGGTACGATTGGGGAATAAAAACAGTGGAATTGAGGAGAGGGGAAGCAGATGAGGGAATAATAGGGGAAGGAAGTGAAGAATAAGTGTGCAAATGAATTTATAGGAAGTAGAGGAAGAAGAAGGTAGGTGATGGGATTGAAAGTGTGGGATTTGAGTCGTTCGAAAGTAGGAGAAGGAAGTGCGAGTAAAAAATTTTAGGGGAAGGGAAATAGAGAGAGAATAGTTAGGAATGTGATTAAATAGAAAGTAGGGGGAGTTTATGATGTGAAGAATGCGTGGGGTTATAATGTGTAGGAGGGAGAAGTAAGAGAAGTGAAGGAGGTGAAAAAGAGCGAGAGTGGGATACGATGGCGAGCTCACGTCGAGCAGCAGTGGGTCTTCGATGTCTACTGAAGTTGATGGAACTGATCGAATTATTTTGTGCCATGACAAAATGAGCTTGTTATTGACAACAGCACCATATCACACACGAATATATATTGTGAAGGAAAAGGCGGAAATGGGAAAAGGGAAATTGGCAAAATAGGAAAAAGGATAAAGGAATTGGGCCAATAAAGAAAGGGAGCATAATGGCAAGGGAAAGGGGAAAGAATGAAAATAGGAAAGTGAAAAGGCGAAAGAAAACCCGTAAAGGGGATCGAGAAAGTGGAAAGGAAAATGAAAGGGAAAATGAGAGAGGGAAACGGTAATGGGAAAAGGTGAAAAGGAATAGGGGAAAAGGGAAATTGTAAACGGCAATGAGGAAACGGGAAGGAAAGTGGCTTTAAATGCTTGTTTTCAACGAGAGTAGGACACAAAGTATAGTTTGTATTAAGAGCGCAAGGCTATTTTGCAACGTGTGACTGCCGCCCTCGCTTCGTTTGGGCGGCAAGTACACACTCGTCAAAATGGCCTTCCTTACGCCCTCGAAGCACAATGCACTATTCTTCCTTATTTTCGTTGAATATTAATTTACCTTTGTTTAGGTATTAAACAAATTTTTTAATATTTATTACCACGCATTGAAATCCACCCGAAACGGTTCAGACGCCCCTGAGTGTCTACACCGGCAGCGGAACTCTCTTGGATTTCTTATCCACCACATGCAATAAAGAAATGTTAATAAAGAAAGGGAGAATAATGGCAAGGGAAAGGGGAAAGGGTCAAAATGGGAAAGTGAAAAGGCGAAAGAAAAACGGTAAAGGGGATCGGGAAAGGGGAAAAGAAAATGAAAGAGAAAATGAGAAAGGGAAATGGTAATGGGAAAAGGTGAAAAGGGAAAGGAGAATGAGGAAAAGGAAAGGAAAAACGAGACAGAAGAACGGATTAAAAGTGAAAAGGGACAAGGAAAAGGGAAATTCTAAAAGAGCAATGAGGAAACGAAAAGGAAAATGGCTTTAAATGCTTGTTTTGAACGAGGCTAGGACACACAGTATATTTTGTATTAAGAGCGTAAGGCTATTTTGCCACGTGTCACTGCCGCCCTCGCTTCGTTCGGGCGGCAAGTACACACTCGTCAAATTAGCCTTCCTCACGCCCTCGATACACAATGTAATATTCTTTCTCATTTTCGTTGAACATTAATTTACCCTTGTCTCCGTATTAAAAAAATTCAAAATATTTGTTTCCACACATTGAAATCCACCCAAAACGTTTCAGACGCCCCTGAGTGTCTACACCGGGAGCGGAACTCTCTCGGATTTCTTGTCCACCACATCCAACCCCAAAACGGCACAGTCTTAGAGTTTGACTCTTTTTGTATTGAAAATTTTTTAAAATGTTTAATTAAATATTTATTTTAACAATGTCTTTTACCATTGCATTTTTTCCTACCGCTTTTTAAAAATATCTACCAATTTTATAATTTTAATGAAAGATTCCTGATTCTTATGCAAAAAATATTATCTACAACTTTACTGTTTCCAATTTTAAAATTACATTTTTCTATGTCGAAAATCATTAAAACTTTTTTTTTAAAGAAAGTTTTTGTAAAATAATAACTGTATTATCAGATTATTTACCTATGTTTAAAATTGAAAACAATAGAATTGAGCTGTCAAGTCGAATAAGGGCGCACAATATGAAAGTATTATTATTATAAAATCAAGTCAATTAATTCGCTGCATTGGAAAATATAAAAAGAAAATATTTTAATTCTAGAATTAGGAATTAAAATTAAAATGAAAAAAAAATTAACCCATCCTCCTAGAAATAGAAGAAAAAAATCTTTGTGTTCAGACTTCATCCAGATATTTTTATTTATCAAAAAATATTTAAAAAATTAACAAAAATCACCATCCAAACATTTTTTCTGTTCATTAAAGTTTAGTGGGCAAACTTACGTCCGAAACTGATAAAAATCACGAAGGCACGCAGAAGATTTTCAAGAACAATTTCCATTTTTTATTGTCAAATTTCGTTAAAAATAACTGATAAATCTGGATCATGTCGACTGCTATATATATCCGAAAAATTGATTAGAATAAATAAATATTCCAAAGGGTGGGCGTAACCCACGTGATTAAAGCAAGAAAAAATCTTATGACCCAGAAAAAAAGTAACAAAATCGAAAACAGTTCCTAATAGACCTTGGTCTCTTTCCTTTTCTTTTACTCGGAAAAAATTTTTCAATTGAATTTTTTCAGAAAATTTTAAAAGATACCTCAATTTTGAAATCAATTAGATAAGTTTTTAAGCAAAAAAGATTGTTCACTTAAGAAAGAACTCGAATTAAAAAAAAAAAAGTTGAATTCAAATAAAAAATTATTCTTTTGACCTACAGATTTGAATTTTTAACTGAACAGTAGAATTTCCAATGAAAAAAATTAATTATCAAACAAAAAGTAGATTTTTCTATGAAAAAAGATAATTTATAAACAAAACAGCTAATTTAAAAAAACAGCTAATTTAAAAGAACATTACCTTTATTTTCTACCAAAAAAATTGTTAGCTGAAGAAAAGAATAAAACTACAACAAAATTATTAATTTTCACCTGAACTAATAAATACGAAAAAAAAAATTAAACGATTTGCTTAACCTATTATTACCATATTTGATCAAAAAGGATATATTTTCAAATAAATATTTCCACTTTTAAAACAAAAAAGCTTAAGTCTCCAGCAAAAGCTATGAATTTCCAAATAAAAAAACGATCTTTGAAAATCAGTTTAATTTTATGCAAAAAAAAATTTTCAGAAAAAAAGGAAAAACAATGTTAACCAAATTGTTGAGTTTCTAAATAGAAATGGTGGTTCTTAAAAAAAAAAAGAATTTTTAAGCAAGAAGCTAAACTTTTAACCAAAGAGTTGACTTCTTAATAAGCAAGATGAATTCAAACAAAAAGTATAATAAATGATATTTTAATCAAAAAATATGTGAATTGAAAATAAGAAACACTTTATTTTGATCAAAAAAAAAGAATTTTAATAAAACAATTGAATTAAACTTACAACCGAAAACAAGAATTTTCTAATGAATAGTTAAATTTTCAACCGAAAAATATGAATTCTCAATTGTAAATTTATTAGTTCTTTTTTAAACTAAAAATAATTTAATTTTAACTGGAAACAAAATATTTAAATTTTCATTAAAAAAAAAGAATTTTAAACCGCAAAAAACGAATTTTCAACAAAATAACTAAAAATATTTTTATCTTAAATATCAATACACATCTTATTAAAAAGTGCACTATTTAGCCGTTTTTCAGAATTTTTTGAATTATTTGAAATAAGTTAATTAAAAATCTCTATTTTGAAGATATTTTCAATATTATTATTTTGTTTTTGCATTGTTGTTGTAAACAGATCAAGAAGAAATTTCGTTGTGTCACTTATTATTGTTTTTTGTGTGGCATTATTTGAGGAAAAATGTTGTCAGACCTAATGTAATACAAGTCATGTAGATATGACAATTAGAAAAGTTTCAGTAAAAAAAAATAATAATAAATGTTTTCTTTTCATAATTAGTTATTGACTACAAATAAATACATTTAAAAAATAATAAAACTCTTATTTTAGCGAGTTTTTGGCGCTGATTATATATTTTATTTTTTATTTTTTAAATGAAAATTGTTTTTAATGCATGAAATCCTGATAATAATACTAATAATTACTTATAATTAGATGTAAAAATAATTTTTCAAACCATCTATTATTGTTATGAACTTGAATTAATTATTACTTTACTCTAATTAAAAAGAGACAAAAAAGTGTTAAGAAATTCAAAAAACAACCACAAGTCTGTATAATTATTTAAATACAATATTTTTTCTGACAAAGAATTGTTTAAAAAATTCTTTATTTAATATTAATTATATTTTACCTCACTCTATTCGAAAAAGGGACAGAAACTAATTATTTTTAAAATCATGACTTACTAACTTTATTCTGTGAGAAAATTGCTAAAAAAAATATATTGTTTAAACAATCTATGTAAACATTCAGTTGTCAGTTTAAAATAGAATGTTATGCATAAATAACAGTTTTCATTTAGGAAACTAAAAAAATACAAATTTTCCACCAGAAATTCAATTTAAAAAAACAACAAAATGGCTATTTAATAAAATTGTTGAATTTTCTAATTAGTCTTCATATTTCCCCCAAATTTGTGCAAGGAAATTTTTTAATTAAAGGCCAAAGCATCGCTAACTGTAATTTAGTGAATGCGAATTCTCTTCTGTTAAAGCTCATTCGGCTGTGAATGTGAATTCTCTTTCGTTAAAGCTCATTCTGCTGTGAATGTAAATTCTTTTTCGTGAAAGCTCATTTAACATAACATATTTATGTTATTCGCTTTAACGAACATATTATTATCACATGCTTCGCACTCGATTTTTTGGAAAATTCGAACTTTTCTATATTATTTTCAACACTGTTATATCAAATTTGTAGATCTTTTTTAAATCCACTATTTTTTGTAATTTATTTGTTTTTGTACCTTGCATTATTTTCCCAACGATTTGATTTTTTTATTGTCATTATTATTTTTCACGATTAAAACCAAACCTTCTCATTCGATAATAAAAGGATTAATAATAAATATATAGATCTTTTTTGCTTGAACAAATTGTGCCTCTTTTTTTGTAGCTAGAGTCGTTTGTCTACAAATTTAATTTTTCTTTTTTAATGCCGTTTTTTAAGGATAAAGGAAAAACTATGTGTCCTATCAGAACGTAGATAATAACAAATTTTTAAATATTGTTTGGATGCACAATTTATATTGTTTTATCTTTTGACGACAGTCTGAACGAAATATGGAATTTTTGATTTTTCATTATTTTCTGAGCATTCAAAATTTCAATTTTTAATTTTTCAAAAAAATTCAAAAAGCTCTTATAATAATCTGTAGCGCCCTTAAAAAGTACCGTTTTTCTTTTTGTGCAATTTTTTCACTTTTAGAATTTTTATTTTTCATTTTTCTTTATAGTCGAAACTTGAATTTTAAATTTTTCAATGAAGTTCAAAAAGTTGTTATAAAAATCTTGTACGGCATTCAAAAATAAAATTGTTTCTTATCATGACTTTTTTATCATATCGTATATTGTAAGTGCTATAACTCTGGTAGTTTTTTATCAACAAAAGAAATAAGAGGAAGTTGTTTATCTTAATGAGCACTAAGAATACTGTTATAAAGAATTTTTTAATATTGAAAAAAGTGGTTTCGAACATTTTAAAAATGCGCTTAGTTATTGAATTTTTATGCCAAATGGCTGGACAGCGCACTTGGCCTTCAATTTAAAAGTAAATATTTGAAAAAAACGGTTCCGGCGGAGGGGGGCGGATTTAAATTTTACAAAAAAAAATGTATTTGTTTTATTTAACACTTTCTCTGATGAGAATCTAAGAAGATAAATTCTCAATGAAAAATCTAATAGTTGACATTGCAAAAAAATATATTACAGTAATTTTTTTTTAAATTAACTTTAACATTTTTCACGGAATTAAGGGCATGTGAACTTCTTTGTGTGGCAAATCTGATTCAGTTCCTGTGGCTTTTTTCCACAAAAGTGAAAATTTTTTGAAGCTGAATTCGGAGATGATATTTAGAGGTGCCAAAAGCCCCATGAAGTTTCACGCGTATTTCTTTTAAGAAAAAAAGACGGTGTAGCTATTCAATAACAGAACTTATCCTGCTGCCAATTTGTTGCACTCATAAGACAAGAAGTTTGAGTCTGATTTTGTCACGTGACACTTCCCGCACTCTGAGCTTACTGGACAAGCCAGCAAGTCGCTTAGTTTGACTGCAGCAGTCGTATAAATCAGTCTACGCACCAGTGACGCTCAGACGACAGATTATCCTCGCCCCGGACGGCCCACAATGTCAAAAACTGATCAAAACATTGAAAAGATCGGTGAAATCATCCGCAAAGATAGTCGTCTAAGCATTCAACCAGTGGCCAAAATCCTAACTCCTCCTTAACCTTTTCTTCTCATTTCTTCTTCTGAGTATGATAACTTTTTCTATTTCGCCTCGGTGTAATGAGTCAAACACGGCCTTCAGGTCCACGAACATTGCTATCATTACCCTGTCTGATTCGGTGGCTCTACCTTTTTTCCTTAACTTCTTTCTTCAATTTCTCCGACAAAACAATTACATATAATTTATACAGTGTCGGTATCAGCGTCATGCCCCTATAGTCTTAATTCCCTCTTCTTTGTCTTTCTTCACTATTACTCCTTCATTCCATAACTCTGGCCACCCTTTTTCTCTCCATGCTCGATTACACATTATCCATGCCCATTCCTCTAGTTCTGGCCCTCCATAATTCCATACTTCATTTGGAATCTTATCTATACCAGGCGCCTTTTCATTGTTCATTACTTCTAGCACCTTGAATATTTCTTCCCTTGTTATGTCCTCTTCCTCATCTTCTTCTCTACTATATTTTCCTCCCTTCTTAACTTTTTTCTCTAATCCGCCTAGCAAATCCAAAAAATATTTTTTTCATGGCACTATTTCAATATCTTGGTTTACTCTTTTTATTCTTCTTCTTTCTCTATTTACTACCTTTCATACCGCTATCATACTTTTCTTTTTTCTCCTGTGTTCTTCCATATTACTTTTTTCTTTTTTCGACTTTCCTAATTCCTTTCTCACCTCCTCCTTTTTCGCTTTACAATCCTCATCCCATCCACTTTTATTTCCCTCTTTACTAACTTCATTTTTGGTTGTGCACTCTAATCCTCTTTTTACTTTTCCTATCATGTTTTCCATGTCCTCGCTCACATTTCCCTCTACCATTTTGATAGTTCTTACCTTTTCTCTAAACTGTTCTTTTCCTTGCCTTGAGAAATTCCCTTTTCCTACACTTTTTACCTTCGCCCCCTTTATATATAATATTACTATTGCTTTTTTCTTTCTCTAATGTCACTATCACATAATTAATCACCGTTCCCCTTTTTCCACCTGACCGTGTATTTTCTCCTTTCTCGTCTGCCTCTATATTTCGGTTTAACATAAACCATCCCAACTCCTCCAAGCTCCTTAAAAATTTCTTTTTCTTCCTACTCATTACCTAATCTTTTGATTTTCTTCCTCCCTCTTCTCTCCATTCCCTTCCCCCTCTATCTCCTGTTCTCGCCTGGAAATCCCCACCTACTATAAGTCTCATCTCTTCTTTATTTTCTTCCATCACTTCTTTTAACTCCTGTGCTTTCTGCTGCATACCTCCGTTCACATAAACCCCCACTATCTTCCAGTTCTCTCCTCCCATCTTCACCTCTTTTACTATTATTCCTTCTTTTTGTTCTTTCCCTTCTTTCTCAACCTATCTCCAACATTACTGAAACATCCCATTGTGTCAAATTACTTATCAATTCCCTATTCTTACTATTCAATCCTGCTATATTTCAGTATCATATACTACATTCTTTCCTGTATTTGCTTTTTGTTATATTGCATCCAATGACTGCATCCCCTTTTCTAACTTTTCTCTAACTTCTTTACATTTGTTTATTTGTTTCCTAAGTTTAGCCATTTCCCGACTTTCTTTTAGTTTTTCCCTTTTACCTCTGATCTTCGGTTTCATCACCGTTTCATTCAGCCCCTTTACTACTCACACCCTCCTCTACCAAACGCTGCTTTTTCGGCGTGCGATCTAAAGATTTTTGGATATTTTAAGTTACAACCTAAATCTTCCTACTCTTCGCTGCTTCCCCTCTCCCCTCTGTTCATCTTCCTCTTTCTCTCTTCCTCTCCCACTCAATCGATCCTAAACTTTTTGCTCCTAATCTCTCTTTGAATAGTTTTCTTGTACTCTTCCCTTGTCTTCTTTTCTTTGATCTCCTCTTTCTGTGTACTAAATACTTCCTGCTCCAAATCTGATGTTTCTTCGATGTTGCTCTATTCGCTATACATAAATCCAATTTCAAACGTTCCCGCCTTCTATAGTTCCCTGCCTCTATCGATCGCGGCGTTCTGGTACCTGTCTTGTGCTTCTCCGTCGCTACCCAACCCTGCTACAACTAATCCGATTAACCCAGTCCTCTCATCCTGTCACAAATCTCAAACCAACCTAACCTCAACTTTCTCATAAATCTGTCTCAATCCTCAAAAATATTATCATCCCCTTTTTAACTTCTCCATACCTCAAACAATCTCTTACATCTAAACCCTTCTATACAGTTCCACAATTTACTCACCTCAATAATATTTTTTCTTATAAATCTGCTTGCAACTTTGCATTGTCACTGTCATTTTTATGATTTGAACCAAAAATACGCATCTTAGCGTAAATTGGTTCTAAGAAAATTTGTTCATATAATTTAAACAACAAATTTGTTTGCATAAATAGCGTCGTTTTGAACAAAAGTTAATTCTTTTTATATTTAATGTTATTTTTTACCATACAATAAAAATTGCGCGTGCTATAAAAAAATTATTTATAACAAATTTTTAGCTATTTTTCGGAAAACCCACTTTTTTCCATTAATTTGTTTATAACTTGTGTAGTTTGTTCAAAAATTTATTTTCTACATTTTCAATTTAGTTTTTACGAATGCGATCAAATTTTGAATTTTGATTTTGTTCAAAAAATTTAAAAGCGTTTTTATGAACATCTTGTAGGACTATTTTCGACTTTTTTCTTATTGCTGGTTGTTTGGCTTCAGATTAAAATTTTCTTTTAATTTTGTAAATTCTGCAACTCTGGTCATTTGTTTTTCATTAAAAAAGCCTCTTTTAAACTTTTCATTATTTTTAATTAGTTAAATTTATTCCATAATTGTTATTATGACTATTAACCTAATAATATATAATATATATTATTTATATTGTTACTATAATAATTATAATTAGTTACATTATTTAAATTATTTTAAACTTAGATAAATGAGTCTTGCACAGTCTTGAAGCAGAGAAAATTCGATTTCTTTTTATCAAAAATAATAATTTGCATTTTGTTTATAAAAAACGAGACAAAATCAAAATGAAGTGAAAAGAGCAAATGTGTTCTTCTCAAAAAGCTAAAAACAAGTCTCTCGACGCTTTTCTCTATCTTTCGTGTCTTTTTAAATTTGAAAATTTATATTACGTTATTTAATAAAAACAAATCAAATTAATTTTTAATAGATTAGGTGACTTTTTAGAGAGAAAGATGAATTTTGAGCCAATAAAGAAAGCATTTTTGTTAAACAAATTAATAATAGCTTAAACTATATGATTAATTTTCTAAAAAGAATGTAAAAGTTTCATTTTCAGTTTAAAAGATTTAAGAAAAAGAAGCAGGTACATACATTTTCTCCAAAAAAGTTTAATTTTTTACAAAGCTAATGCATTTTTAACTATAGCGAGGAATTTTCGGTTAAAAAAATGATTTATTAACCAAATAGTTTAATTTTTAGCCAAGAGGATGAATATATTTTTGGAAAAAAAAAAAAAAAGACTTCAATAAAATAGATAATATGATATAGGGTACGGGGTCCTGTACATGAGAACCATTAGAAAGACATTTTTTCCCAAACGTGACTCACTCACTGAAATTTAGGAAAGCAATTTACCCGGAGTAATTCACTCACTTGAGTTTTGAAAAGAAACTCAAGTCGGGAAAACATTCTGGGACAAATTGCTTTTTTATGGCCTCTTAACGACCTCACTTACCCATTGTTTAGGTCACGTACTCCGGGCTGGAAGAAAGAGAGTCGTAAACTCTCACCACGCTCGGTTGTTCGCTGGTTACTCCCAAGCGCTCTCTCTCTCTCTCTCTCTTTCTCTCTCGCCCGGAGAAAAATTGGCCAGCGGTGGCCAACGCGGAATATTTCGGTACGCAATTTCAAAGCCTACCTCGTTTAATTAATTCCAATCACTATTTTGTTTTCTTATTAACTTCAAGCATTATTTTACCCAGTAGAAAGGAGTGAAAAATAGTTTAAATAATATATTTATTCTAACCTTTTACCTAGTAATTACGTTTTAATCTTTGTTTAACCTACCTAGTTTTAATATATTATACTTGTATTTTTATATATTTGATTCTAGTTTTTGCATTATATGTTATACTACGTTTTAATTTTAATTTGTAATATGCAGTTCTATCTTTCAATTTATCCTTTAAAGTATGTTTTATACTACGTTTCGATTTCCTCTAATTTAGCTTAAATTTCTGTCTTGTAATTTATTTTCTATATTTTTCATACTATATATTAATTTTGCCTTTAAACGTTTTATAATACGGTTTTGATTTTATGTTTCATACTGTGTTTGGATTAAGAATTGAATTTTATCTTTTGTATTACGTTTAGGTTTTATCTTTTAAATTATTTTCTACGTTTTCTGTATTAATCTCATCCTAATTTAATATTGTCTCTCTTTGTCCTGTTTGATTTTTGTGTAAAATGTGGAATTAATGTTTTTTTTAGAAGACAGAATTGATTAATATTAATTGTAAATGCGAAAACTTCGATTCAGCGCGCTCTACTCTCTGAAGAGCGGTAGCAATCGAGGCGGCAGCGACGCCCCTCCACCGCAAGCGTAGCGCGAGAGCTACAGAGCGGGGAGCTCTCCTTAAATACGGCGGAGTCTGACTCGAAGTCACGACTCTCGCTCTGCCTCTGCTACTAGTTAGACCTAGTACAGACCATCCTACTTCCTTTTGTAAGAGCCTGAGTTTTAGAATAAACGCCTCCTTTTCCAAGCAACCATTTTTTTTCTTTTCTTTTCTCTCTCACATCATCCTAACCTGATACCGGGTCACGGTTTTCGCCGAGACCGGCCCATCCCATCCTTGAGTCACGGTTTCTCTGAGACCAGCTCACTCCAACCTTCCCGGGTCACGGTTTCCCCGAGACCGGCCCATCCTTGGGTCACGGTTTCTCTGAGACCGGCTCACTCCAACCTTTCCGGGTCACGATTTCCCCGAGACCAGCCCATCTTTGAGTCACGGTTTCTCTGAGATTGGCTCACTCCAACCTTCCTGGGTCACGGTTTCCTCGAGACCGGCCCATCCCTGAGTCACGGTTTCCCCGAGACCGGCTCACTTTCTCCTTCCCGGATCACGGTTTCCTTGATAGCGGCCCATCCCTGAGTCACGGTTTCCCCGAGACCGGCTCAGTCTCACCTTCCCGGGTCACGGTTTCACTGAGACCGGCCCATCTTCGTGTCACGGTTTCCTTGAGACCGGCTCACTCCAACCTTCCAGGGTCACGGTTTTCCCGAGACCGGCCCATCTCTGAGTCACGGTTTCCTTGAAACCGGTTCACTCCACCCTCAGGGTCACGGTTTCCCCGAGACCGGCCCACTCTCCAAAGTCACGCTTCCTTCTGGCTCACGCATTTCCTGAACCGTGAACTACCCAGGATCCCGTTGCCTATGGACGGACTGCAGGCGTGGAGGTACCTCCTCTCATCTAAAGGAGCTGTCCGTATCTAGACACAGGAGTCCAGCAGCCGAAGGAAGGAGCAACGGTCAATGAAGACACTGGACGAGTTCCTACAACGGAACAACCGGACGCTGTCTGTCTGAGCACCTCTGCCTGCTCGTTCCACCTAAAGAGTCTCCAGGCGTCACGGTTTCTTCGAGACCGGCTCACTACATCGGATCACGGTTCCCTTAGAACCGGCCCTCGCAACGAATCCAAAGCACCCAGCGGAGCACCGAGTCAGCACCCAGAAGAGCCACGGTTTCCTCGAAACCGGCTCACTACAGCGGGTCACGGTTCCCTTGGAACCAGCCCTCGCAACGAATCCAAAGCACCCAGCAGAGCACCGAGTCAGCACCCAGAAGAGCCACGGTTTCCTCGGAACCGGCTCACTACAGCGGGTCACGGTTCCCTTGGAACCAGCCCTCGTAGCGAACCCGAGGCACCCAGCGGAACGCTGATTCAGCGCCCAGACGAGTCACGGTTTCCTTCGTACCCCGGCCGGTGACACTACAGACACACGCTATGACAAGAGACCTTCACCGAATTGCACGCTCACCTTCTTCAACGAGTCGGAACAGTCGTCACCCGGCTCGTATCAAATATTCAAACAAAGAAATGAATTTTCTACTAAAGTGATGTATCTTTAATCGCGAAGGTATGCTTTTAACGTAGTAGTTAAACTGAATTTTAATTTTAGTAACTTTAGATATATTTGGAAATTATTGGAAATTTCTGATTATTTCAGAATTTTTGCTAATTTTTGATTATTTTAGAGATTTTGGTAAATTACACAATTTCCCGCAGTTTCTATTAAAATTTTTGGTAATTTCCCGAAATTTATCGTTGATATTTTGTAAGCTTTGGTTGCTTTTTATATAAAATTTTGAATTCATTTTTGCTTGGTTAAAAATTCCACTATTTCTTAAAAAATTTGACTAATTTTTAAAAAGTTAATTTTTTTGATCTAAGATTCATAATTCTAGTTTATAACTGATCTCTTTATTTAAAAACAGAACTATTTTTAAAAAGTCTTATTTTTTGAATCATTTGAAAAGATTTCAGGGTTTTGAACATTTTTAAGATTTTTTGAAATTTCAAAAAGAAATCAGAATAATTTTTGGATAAACTTTTTAGTTGTTGGAGATTTTTCAGAAGATATTTTAAAAAAATTACTAATTTTAAATTTACAAATAGCAGATTTGAAAACTTTTTTAAGTAATTAAAAATATAAAAAGTTAAAAAAATGTAATGCAAAATGTACATTATTCATAATTTAAAAAAAAATACAGACGCTTTTTAAGATTTTTAAATCGATTCAAGAGAAATTAATTTCTTTAGATTGCTGGAAAAATATAAAAACATTCTTTTTAAAATTAATTTTATAAAAATATTTTTAAAAATTCCAAATATTATTTGATATTTTAGGAAAGTATTTTTTTTGCAGTTCGCATTAAATATTTGCATTGAATTCATTTTTGTTTGATAAAAATTCCACTATTTGTTTAAAAATTGTACTAATTTTTCAAAAAATAATTTTTCTGATCTACGATTCATAATTCTAGTTCATAACTGATCCCTTTATTTAAAAACATAACTTTTTTTTAAAAATTGTATTTTTGATGCATTTGGAAAGATTTTTTTAGTTGGGAATTAAACTGTTTGTTTAGGAATTTTTTAAATTATTAAAAATTCGTCTTTATTAGTAGTAAATTAATCTTTTTGTTTTGAATTTTTTTTCTTTAGTCATAAATATAACTTTCTGTTTGAGAATTCTTGAATTTTTTAAAAATCCGCCTTTTTTGTAGCAAGTTAAGCTTTTAGTTTAATCTTTTTACATTCTCATCAGAGAAGGTATTAGATTTATGCAAAATTTGACCTCCCTGGTTTTTGTCAAATGTCCACGT
>JAAAKG020010047.1:0-21087 GCA_010014905.2 Druon quercuslanigerum
ATTAATTTTTTTTCATCGAAAATTTATACATTTTTAACCAAGTAGTTCAATTTTAAACCAAGAAGATGAATTTTCTGGCAGCTAAGACCATTTTTTTTTACAAAATATCTACATTTTTAACTAAACTGCTGAATTTTTAACTAGGAAAATTATTTTTCTATAAAAAAAACAACGTTTTTCTGACCAATTCCATAAATTTTCAACAAAATACTTTGAACAACGGACGTTTTATTTTTGTTCAAAAAATGTTAACTAAGTAATTAAATTTTTAAACTAATAAATATAAATTTTTAACCAAATATGAAGTAGTTGGATTTCCATTTAAGAGAATTAATTTTTTTTCATCGAAAATTTATACATTTTTAACCAAGTAGTTCAATTTTAAACCAAGAAGATGAATTTTCTGACAGAAAAGATAATTTTTCTGACAGAGAAGACAAATTTTGCACAAATACCTACATTTTTAACTAAACAGTTGAATTTTTAACCAGGAAAATTATTTTTCTACAAAAAAAAAAAACATTTTTCTAACCAATTTCATAAATTTTCAACTAAATATTTTGAACAACGGATGTTTTTTTTTTGTTCCAAAAATCTTAACTAAGTATTTAAATTTTTAAACTAATAAAGATACATTTTTAACCGAAAATGAAGTAGTTGGATTTTTATTTAAGAGAATTAATTTTTAAAAAAAATTTCAAACGTTTTATTGAATGTCGCATCTACATCTAGGTAATTAGCGACAATGACGATGCTTGACAAATTAGAGTTGTAAGTATGTGTTCTGTTACCATACTATTGTAAGTGAATACATTGAAAATGATAATAATACTGTTCACCTCTATATTAAGAATGTTAAATTTGCTTCTTTAAGAAACTTAACGGTTTTTTTAAACTTCGCTGTGTATCCCTAGAGCTTCTTGGATCGAGTTTAGGATTTTGCGTTTACGTTGAAGATCACTAAACTTTGTACATTCGATAATTAGTTGATTGGCACTGATTACACATTCATACTGTTCACATTCCGGAAGTTTTGATTTATGAAGGAGGTACTTGTGCGTAAATTTGGTACGTCTGATTCGAAGTAAGGATAACCTCAGGATTTCCTCCTCGAGTTGTAGCGAAGTTGCGAATTTGGACAGTATGTCTGCGTGTTCGTTTCCACTGATATTTTGATTCGAAGGGATCCATATGGCCGTGATTTGTTTATTTAGTTGCAGGCATTCGGTATAGGTTTTTTGGATTTGTTGTATCCTGTGGTTCTAAAAATGTCTAGTTTGGATGGCTTGGAGGCTACTTAATGAATCAGTAAATATTGCGAATTTGTAGCCAGGTAGAATTTTACATTATTCATAAGCTTTCATAAGAGCTGAGATTTCCGCTGAAAATATACTACTTGACTTTGGGAGACTAAAGTAGCATTCTTGATTTGGTGATAAGGCAGCGCATCCCACTCGTAGTTCGGTTTTGGATCCGCCAGTAAAGAGATGGGTTGAACTGCTGTAGCTTTGTTTGAAGTTTGGATATAATTGTAGCCATTCGCTTGTAGCGATATCTTCTTTACAAAATCTTTGGTTAATATGAGGTCCAACTTCGGGGGAGCAGGGACCAAGGAGGGTCTTGGCTAAGAAGATTGTGTTGGATTGGAGGTAACTGGGTTGATGTTGCTGATAGGTATTCCTCTAGTATTTTTCTTATAGGTTTTTTGTTATTGTTTGGGAGAATTTATATCCGTTTTGTAGGGACCAATTCCATATTTCGTTTAATGCGTTTTGTAGGGTTATCACAGTAGATTCGAAGTTCTTTTCTTCACAATATATTGTCAGGTCATCTGCAAATATTGTTGATCCTACAGGTTTTTGAATCCTGCGTATGATGTCATTAATTGAGATGAGAACGAGGGTTGTGTTCATGACTGAGCCTCGGGGATTATGATAAAAGCTAGCAGATAACTGTTGATTCCTTCTTTTTCCAGGGTTTTAATTATTTGGTGTCTCCATGTCATTTCATATGCTTTTTCAATATCTAAACAAACCATTATTAGGTACTGATTGTTAGAGAATGCTACACTGATTTTGGCTTCGAGGTTAACAAGAGGATCCAGGGTGGATCTTTTATGTCTGAATCCACTTTGTTGAGGAGCGAAAAAAAAATTTTTTTCTAGATACCACCGGAGTCTAGTGCTTACTATCTTTCCGAGTAGTTTACACATTGTGCAAGTTAGAGCAATTGGGCGATAGTTTGTTGGATTCATGTTGTCTTTTCCAGGTTTAGGGATCGTAATCACTTTGCTGTGGAAAGTTTTTATTTTTGCAGATCAGGTTAAATATCGAAAGGAGGTGAGTTTGGTAACTTTTTGTTAAAAAGAATAGGGGATCCCATCAGGTGAAGGACTTTTGCCTTTTGAGTTTGGTGGATCATCGCCGGTTATCTAGAGAGGCTTTGGTTTCTTTTATGGCTCTGGATATTTTAAATGAGGGATGGTAGTTGTCATTGCTGGAGTTCTTTGCAAATTTTTCACCAATTAGGTCTGCCATTATTTTAGGATCAGTCGTTATTGTTCCATCAGGTTCTTGTAATAATGGTAATGGTAATGTAATAGTAATGTAATGGTAATGGTCGTCATAGTTGATTGGTTAATGAGCTCTGTAAGTAGATTCAACGAGCTGCTGCTCTTAGTTTCTTAAATTTTATTTAATTTCCAAAGTGTTTATCTTTTTCAATTGATTAAATGTATGATTTTTTTCTGCTCTTGCTTTTTGACAGTGTTCGTTCCACCTCGCTCTGCTGGTGTTCTTATTTGTAGGTATTGTTTTGCCCTTAGCTTTGTCAGTTAAAAACAATTTCATCTATTTCAAGCTGTGAGTCAATTTGTTTATTTTCCTCGTTTTGTAATTCTTCGTCGATTATTTTTTGGTATAGATCCCAGTTTGCTTTCCTAGTGTTCCATTTTGGAAGATGTGTTGGTTGGGATTCTGAGCTGGGAATCGAGATTTTGATTGGGTAATGATCACTGTCGTCTAATTTAGGGGGTGTTTCCCGCTTAAATTAAAATAAAATAATTATGATTCTTCAAAATCTTCTTCAGAGTCTATGTATGACGAGGATTCTTCGTCATCTGGCTCTGATAGGACTGAGTCTGACTTCTGTGTTTCAAGCTTCTTGAGTTTTTTGATTAATCAGTGAAACAGCTTTTCATTTTTCGTTCTTGTAATAGAAGATATAGTGTTTCGAATGTCAATATTAAATCGTTCACGGCATCTGTGTAATCTTTCACTATTGTTGTTATGTCAGCTGCTCCTTGACAATTTTCCAATCACAATTTAAGTTCTGTAAAGTTTAGAGGGAAAATAATGGGATTATTGCCAAAAGTTTCTTTTATTGTTGTTGGGGATTTTTTTATGCTCGTCTATTTTTGGTTTTTTCGTTTTTCTCTTTGTTGTTTTATTAAGAGATTTTTTCTGAGAGTCTGGAATATTTTTTTTCGCCTGATTTATATCTGGAAAGTCAGAGAGATTTTTTGATTAGTTAAGTCAATTTTAATTATATCTCTGTAATTATCCGTTAGTTCTTTAACTATTTCTTTGGTTGCGAGGAATAAGCAGATTCGACCATTTGAGATTTTGGAAGCAAAAAAAAAAGAATTGTCTTCAAGCAGTTGAATTTTCACCAAAAAATTAAGTTTTAATTTAAAAATTTTAATTTTCACAAAAAAAAAGGATTTTTAATTAGGTTATGTATTTCCAACCAAAAAAATAAACTTTTAAAAAAGTAGTTCAGATTTAAACCAGGTATCCATTTTCAACCTAAACCTGAATTTTCAACGAAAAAGGACATATTTTATATTTCAACAACAAAATATTACAATTAAAAATAAAAACTTTGATTTAACAAAGACAAATTTCACAGAAACTTGATTTTAACAAGAAAAATGGATTTTCTACCAAACAAGACGAATTTGCAAGAAAGTGCATAATTTTTTTAAACAAATAGTTGGATTTTTATCCAGGAAGATTAACTTTCTACAAAAAAGGCGAATTTTTAACAAATTCGATCAATTTTCAACTAAATGGTTCGAATAGGATGTGGTGTTTCTATTTTATCGTTTCAAAAAATTTTTAACTAAAAATTTGGGGTTTTAAACCAATAAAGATACGTTTTTAACCAAGAATAAAGTATTTGAATTTTCATTCAAGGGCATTAATTTTCAATTTAAGTAAAAACGAATTTTCCCTTAAAAAATTTTTTTTTTTTTACCAAATAAAAGAATTTTCAACTTAAACTAGAAATTTGAAATTAAAAAATTAACTTTTAACAAAGTAGTTCAACTTTTAACTAATAATATAAACTTTTAACTTATGAATTTTTAATTAAAAATGTCTTAGTTTATATTTCAACAAAATAACAAAGATAAATTAAGGAAAAAAAACTTATTTTTTAACAAGTAGAATTGATCTTATACCAAAAGAGGCGATTTTGCAACAAAATGCCTAAATTTTTTAACATGTAGTTGAGTTTTTAAACAGGAAGATTAATTTTCTACAAAAAGGAAAAACAGATTTTTAACAAATTCTATATTTTTTCGTTCCAAAATATTCTAACTAAATATTCGAATTTTTAAACCAATAAAGATACGTTTTGAACCAAAAATAAAGTATTTGAACTTACATTTAAGGAAATTAATTTTCAATTTAAAAAAAAACGAATTATTAGTAAAACTGTTGAATTTTTAACCAGAGGATATGAATTTTAAACAAAAAAGTTTAATTTTCAGTTAAAAAAATTATTTTGAATAAAAAAAAGGAATGTCAATTTCAATTACAAAGTTTCAACCAAAAGATGAACTTTTAACAAAATTTAGAGAAAAAAAATTTTATTTTAAAAAAGTAGAATTGATTTTCTACCAAAAAAGACGAATGTCCAACAAAATGCATACATTTTTTAAGAAATAGTTAAATTTACATCTAGAAAGATTGATTTTCTACTAAAAAGAATTTTTTTAAACAAATTCTATATATTTTGCAACTGAATGCTTTAAACAATGGATGTGATATTAGTACAGATTTTATTTGTTTAATTTTTAGTTTTTTTTTTATTTTTCTGACATTTTTTAACTAAATACTTGAATTTTTAAACTAAACAAGAAAAACTTTAACCAAAAATGAAGTAGTTGAATTTTTAAACCGAGTATATGAACTTTAAAAAAAAATAATAAGTACTTCCAATTTCAACCGAAAAATTGTGTTTTTACAACAACAAAAAAACTAATTTATAACGATAAGTGTAATAGTTTATATTTCAAGAAGAAAGTATTTTAGTAAAAAAATAACTTGAATTTAACGAATTTTCAACAAAATACTTGATTCCTAAAAAAAGTGGATTTTCCACCAAAAACGATTAATTTTCAACAAAATAGTTGAAGTTTCAATACAAAAAATTCTTAGTCAAGAGAGAAAGAAAAATGAATGTAAATTTATGACTATACTTAAATAAGAATAAATAAATAAGATACATAAATTAGAATTTTGATCATTCATAGACTAAATAATACAATTTTAAATTCATTTTTAATATTTGAAACATTTTATGACACTATTTACCCATTTTTTGATCTCTAAAGTGAGTCCGAGGGTCTGTGATGGTAAATATTTAAATATTAAATATCCAATAATTAAAGGTCTTTAATTTTCGTGCCTATATACACTTTGCGAACAAATTTATAATTTAGGAAAGATAGAAAACCAGTTTTCATCAGAATAATTATTTTTTAATGAAAATTCAATGAGATAAAGGCTCAACGAGTTTCATTCAGTAAGTCTCATGTGTTATTTTAAGGCCTTTAAGTCTGTCAATACTTTTTTTTTAACATAAATTAACCTTTTTAATGAAATATTCCAGTACTTCGGGGGATTCCCTTTATGCAATCTTAGAAATTCCCAAAACCGCAAGTGCTGACGAAATAAAGAAAACTTATAGAAAATTAGCACTCAAGTATCATCCTGACAAAAATCCCAACAATCCAGAAGCCGCTGAAAAGGTAATAAAAGCAATTTCTTCAGTGAAAATCAATGTCCAATATCAGGGCCTAAAATGTTTCGTATTTCAGACTACACGACTTTTGTAGTAAAAAAAACATTTTCTTAACAAGATTTTTCACGAAAAGAGGGAAAAAAATACTTTTAAATTAAAATTATTTAGGTTCTGTATTAAATTTTCCGTTAAAAGATGGTAATTTTCAACCAGGTGCATTTTTGAAGTATAACTTTCAACCAAAAAATGAAAATTCTCATCGAAAAATGAAATGAAAGTCGATGTTTCAACGAATTTATCCCGTGAAGACTAATTTTTAATTAAATAGTGAATTCGTCGACGAAAACACAATAATTTTCAACAAAATAGTTGCATTCTTAATAGAAAAACAGGCGATTTTCACCAAAAGAGATGAATTATTATACCAAAAAAGCGAATATTTAAGAAAGGAATTACATTTTTAAACAAAACAGATTTTTTATTCAAAAAAGACAGAAGTGTCAACCGAATTGTTGAATTTTCTAGGTAAAAAGATTTATTTTCAACAAAAAAGACGAATTCTCAACTAAAAAGGTTACACAAAGTTCATTTTTTTAAACCAAAAAAAATATTTTGATTTTAAATTTGAAAAAAAGACAGTTGAATTCAACCAAAAAGACGAATTTTCAAGGAAGAAAGTAGTTGAATTCTCAAGCAGATGAGTTTAATTTTCAACCAGTTGCATTTTTAACAAAAACAGGGAAAACTTTTACCAAAAGAAGTGAATTTTCAAAACGAGATGAATTTTAAACCAAAAAATATTTTTCAGCCAAGAAAGGAAAAAAAATGTCAATTAAATTGTTGAATTTGTAAGCCAAAAAGACGAATTATCTGTCAAACAGTTGAATTTTCAACTACTCTCTTACTTTTCAAACAAGAAAAGAAAATTCTCAATGAAAAATAAAAAATATATGGTTGATATTTCCACTAAGATATGTTTTTATACCAAAAAAGGTTGAATTAATCGAAAAAGAAACGAAAAAAGATGAAATATTTAACCAAAAAGACGAATTTCCAATCAAAACAGATTTTTCAGTTAAGAAAGTAACAAAATATGAACCAAGTTATTGAATTTTCAAGCTAAAAAGGTAATTTTCTACCAAAAAATATAATTCTCAATGAAAAATGAAATATATAGTTGATATTTGAACTAAGAGATTTTAATTTAAAAAAAAAATTGTTGAACTCACTCAACAAAGGCGAATTTTTAACAAAATATGTAAATCCTCGACCAGAACATATTAATGTTCAACTTTTGGCTTTTGTAACCAAAAAAAAGACGAATTAAAAAAAAGAGATGAATTTTTTATTGAAAAAATTATGTTCAGTAAAGAAAGCAAAAAATATCAACCAAATAGTTCATTTTTCAACCAAATAGATGAATTTTCGACAAAAATGTAATTAAATTTTCAATCGAAAATATCGAATATTCAATCAAAAAATGGATTTTAAACAAAATTGTTGAATTTTTAATAAAAAACCTGAATTTTCAACGAATACGATAAAAACGAGATGACTTTTCAACAAAATGGTTCAATTTTCAATCAAAATAAATTCATATTCAACCAGTTACATTTTAAGACGGTTTTTTTTTTAATTATTGAATCCTCGACTAAAACAAATTAATTTTCAACCAGTTACATTTCTAAGAAAACAAAATTTATTTAATCGAAAAACCTATCTTCAACGAAAAAATATTTGCAATGAAAATGAAAAAATTGTGAACCAAATTGTTGAATTTTCAAGATAAAAAGATGAATTTAAAAAAAAGGTTGAATTATTAACAAAAAAACTAAATTTTCAACCGAATATATATAAATATATAATCCAATTTTAAAGCCGAAAAAATCAATTTTCGACAAAACATAAATTTTCTATCAAGAACAAAGAAGGTTCCAACAAAATACTTCTATTTTCAACCAAAAAGATGATTTATTAAAACAGGAGGTCGAATTTTTAACAAAGGAGTTGAATTTTCAACCTAAATATTTTGTCAATCAAAAAAACAAAAAAAATATCAAACAAATTGCTGGACTTTCACGCAGTTGCCTTCTTAAAAACAAACCAAAATACCAAAAGATAAATTAATAAATAACAAAAACGAATTTTCTGCAAAAGTGTTCCATCAAAAATGCCAAACAAATTATTTAATTTGCAAACTAGAGTCGAATTTTCTACCATAGAGTTGAATTTTCAATAAAAAAGCAGGCAAATATTAACCTAATTGTTAAATTTCCAAATAAAAAAGTCGCATTTTCTACAAACAGGTGAGTTTTCAGAAGGAAAAAATGAATTCGCAAAAAAAAAATAATATGCCGTTCATATTTCAACAAAAAAGATACATTTTTTTTTTAAACCAGTGTTGAATTCATAAAAAAGACGAATTTTCGTAGCGAAAACATGAATTTTCCACAAAAATGTAAATTTTTAACCATTAAAAAAACGATTTTTCAATCAAATACTTTAATTTTGTAACAAAAGAGTTGCATTTTTCGCCAAAAAAGATGTTTCAGTCAAAAAAGCAAAAAAGTACCCAAACTGCTGAATTTTCATATCAAAAATTCGAATTTTTTACCAAGTAATTTTTAAATAAAAAGGTTATTTTTAAACTAAAGGAATAAATTTTCAGTGAAAAATGCAATACACAGTCATTTAATCTAAATTGTTGAATTTTTAAGCAAAAAAAAAATGAATTTTCTATTTGAAAAAATGCAATTTTCATACCGAAAACATGAATTTTCGACAAAAAGGTCAAATTTTAACCATTAAAAAACGATTTTGCAACAAAAGATTTGAATTTTTCGTCAAAAAATATTTTTCAGTGAAAAAAGCAAAAAATGCCCAAATTGTTGAATTTTCAACCGGAAAAGTCGAATTTTTTACCAAACAGTTGAATCATCGACCTGAGAATATGTGTTTTCAACAAAAAAGTTGAATTTTCAATTAAAAAAAAAAAGATTTTTTAGTCAAGAATGCAAAAAGCATCAACCAAGTTGTAGAATTTTTTACGAAACAGTTCTTTTAACCTTAAGAGATGAATTAAGAACAAAATATGAAATAGATAGTTATTATTTTATCCGAATTGTTGATTTGTTAACTCGAAAAAATGAATTTTCTATTTAATAAAATTAATTTTCATACCGAAAATATTAATTTTTGAAAAAAGGTAAATTTGTGTTCATGACAAAACGATTTTTAAACAAAATACTTCAATTTTCTACTAAACAATTGAATTTTCGATCAAAAAAATTTTTTCCAGTCAAGAATGCAAAAAATCTTAACCAAATTTTAAAAATTTTACGCCAAGAAGTAGTATTTTTTTACCAAACAGTGGAATTTTCAAACTGAAAATTTGTATTTTCAACTAAAACGTTAATTTTCAACTAAAAAGGTAATTTTTAACTAAAAAGGTAATTTTCAACCTAAAGTTAAGAATTCCTAACAAAAAATAAAATACGTAGTTGTTATTTCATATAAATTGTTGCATTTTTAAGTGAGAAAAAGTAAATTGTCAATAATTAAAAAACGATTTTTCAATCAAATACTTTAATTTTTAACAAAAGAGTTAAATTTTCAAATCAAAAAATATAATACGTAGTAGATATTTTAACAAAAAAGATAAAAAATAAAAAAAAAATTGAATTCATAAGAAAGACAAATTTTCAGCCTTAAGAGATGAATTTATAAAGGAAAATGAAATAAATAGTTATTTTATCTAAATTGTTGAATTTTCAAGTTTAAAATACGAATTTTCTATTTAAAAAAAAATCAAATTCATACTAAAAACATGAATTTTCGACAAAAAGGTAAATTTTTATCTATCAAGTTAAAATTTGCTGTTGAGTTTTCAATAAAAAAATTTTTTCGAGTCGACAATTCAAAAGGTAAGACTTTTTTTACCAAAAAGTTGAATTTTCAACCTGAAAATTTGTATTTTCCTCTTAAAAGTTAATTTGAATCTTAATAATATAAATTCTCAACGAAAAATTAAATAGATAGTTGTTATTTCATGTAAATAGTCGAATTTTAAAGTTAAAAACATGAATTGTCTATTTAATAAAAAAAAATCATATTTCATACTGAAAACATGAATTATCGAAAAAAAAGTTCATTTTCAACCAAAAAAAGATTGAAATTTAAAAAAAAAAAAACAGATGAATATATTAAAAAATACGTAATTTCAACATTTTAGGCCCTGTCGAGTATAAAATGAATACGTTATTGAATCAAAAACTAATAATAATTTGCGACCGATTATTTATCCATTACAGTTTAAAGAAATAAACAGGGCGCGTGCCATTTTGTGTGACTTGACAAAGCGCAATATATATGATAATTATGGTTCCCTCGGATTGTATGCAGCTGAGCAATTCGGCGAGGAAAATGTCAACGCATACTTTGTTATCACCTCCAAGTGGACCAAGGTAATACAAAATATTTTTAATTCAACTTATTTATTAAACTTTGCTTTAAAAACCCATTAAAATCCCTTGAAATTTCATTCTCTATAATTAATTAATTTATTTTTCAATTTTTAGAAGAAATCCTACCAAATTCTTGTAAATTTCTTTAATTCTTTTTGATTTCCCGTAAAATTTCCCATCAATTCTTTCAATATTCCAACATTATTTTTAAAATGACTTCTAGAATTGCGAAAATTAGAAGGAAGAAAAAATCTAATGAAAATAAAATTTCCTGTAATATCTTTTAGGGATATCTCGAGAGTTGAAAGTCGTTTGAGAAGTTTGCTTCTATTCGAATTAATTTTCTCGCGCAATTTCTTGCAGGCATTCTTCGTGTTTTGTGGCATCATCACAGGATGCTATTGCTGTTGCTGTTTCTGTTGTTGCTGCAACTTTTGTTGCGGGAAATGTAAACCCGCTCCACCAGAAGACAGTGGAGTGTACCACAACTTACAGGTAATAATATCACAATTAGTTTTAAATTTTAATGTCCAATTGGTCGAGTCTTCAGAGCTGGTAAGGTGTGGCTCAATCTCCAGCAAAATTTACCTCAAATTACGTAATTTGAGTAGAAGACTGGGAGATATTATAAAACGGATGTGCCAATCAAGATAGGAAAATTAAATCATCGTGAAAAATTTGCTCGAGGAATTCAACTCGGCTGGAAAATCTCTTTTCACAAACCACAATATTTCCATGGAACATTGGCTTTTGCTTCTGTTATTGATTGATCCTTGCGATTGGGGAGTTTCAGATATTTTTTTTTTGTCTTTTTTCCACCACTTATTGAACAACTTTCAAACACACGTATTGCTTATCTGATTGAAATAATGTGTATGTAACTATTGATAAAATCATCTTTTGATCGTAGGGTGGTTCATATTATTTTTTTTTTTACTTCCTATTTTTATGTATGTCGCCCTCGAATTTGTTTGAATCCACACAAAAAAACAAATGCGTTAAAAAAATAATATATGAAGGTTTCCATGAAAAAGAGGTTTTTCTAAATTTTATTCAAAATCGTCAATATTGGGTGAATCGAGTTGAAACTCAACACTTCTCTTCACAAATAGCTATAGAATACAAATCAATAATTGATTTTTAAATATCAAACTTTTAGCATTGATTATTCTTGAAATTATTGTATGATTTAATAGAAAGAGCATTTTTATTCTTCGAATTTTTAGAAAAAATACTATGATATTTCGATCTTTAATTTTTATTTTCTCGGAACAGAAGAATTTTCTTGGATCGCTTTTATTAAATTCGTCCTCAGAAACTTAATACCTCGTATGGGTGATTATATTTTATTTTTAAACTGATAATTAAATTTTTTATCGCAATCCGCAGTCAAGCATAATCTAATTATAGATTAGTGTAGCATTTTAAAACTACAAAAAAAAGTTCAGAATCAGGGCTTCTAAATACTAATTTTTCTGTAAATATATTTTTCTGAAAATATTCCTGATACTTATTATTTTTCCTTGAATAAAAAGTCAAAGAAAAGCTAAAAATTTCAGAAAAATCTGCAACTCTATAGAATTACTCTAAGAGAGGATGGTTATAAACAATAATACATTTTTTTAACAAATATGTTCACTAAATTGCATTAATTATTATGTAACTAAGTAAAAAGTGGCCAAAAGTTAAAAATTTCCGAAAAACTTGTTTAAAAAATTATGTTTTGTTAAATTTCATTATTTATTACCACGCACTAAGTCAAAAGTCGATAAAGTTGAAAATTCCAGAAAAGACCGCAACTTTATAACATTCAAAGAAACGATTATTAAAAATATTAAATTTTTGAAACAATTATGTTTTTTAACTTTAATTATTAGTGGACGAAACGTGGAAAATTTGAGAAAAAACTAACTTGCTAGCCTTATTATAAATAATAATACATTGTTTAAATAATGATTTCTAATGGAATTGATTATTATCTCGATCTAATTGAAAATTTGAAAAAATTGCAAAATTCGAAAAAAACGCGTCTTTCGAACTCAGATTCTATGAAAAAAATGGCTAAAAACAATCAATTGTTTAAACAATTTATTTAAACATCTAATTTCGAGCAGAAAGTAGTATTAATGGTATTAGACGCAAATAATCATAACACAATGCCACAATGAAAGTAGGATGTCCGGTGGACTAGACTAATTCTTACGTATATTCTGCCGCTGAATCCGATTCCGAATTCCGAAACATAAAAAATGCATTTTACGTAAATTTCACAGACCCGCAAAAAAAAGAAAATTTTATGTTTCGACCGATCAGTTTAGTAAATGTTCCCGTATTTTGAGTCGCTGAATCGGAAGTGAAAATTCCAAAGTTAGCCATTCTTTTCTTCCCCTTCCAAAAAAAAACACTTCATACATTTTAGAGCCCCACAAAAAAAAAGGAAGCGAGATGTTCCGAAGGACCAGCTTAGTAAATTTTCACGTATTATGAGTCGTTGGATCCGAATACGAAATTGGAATTCTGAAGTTAGCTCTTGTTTCCTTCCCAATCACAAAAATGTACAAAAAAAGTGTTTATTGATATTAGGAAGGAAACAAGAGCTAATTTCGGAATTCCGACTTCGGATTCGGCATCAGCGACTCAAAATACGTGAAAATTTACTGAACTGGTCCTTCGGAACGTCTAGTTCACGGCCCTCTAAAAAAAGTATTTGTTCCAAAGGACCAGACTAGTCAATTCTTAAGTATTTGGGTCACTTAATATGAATCTGAAGTCGAAATTTCAAAGTTAGATACTGCTTTCTTCCTAGCCTCAAAATTCCCAAACATGAAAAAATTCATTTTACGTAAGTTTCACAGACCCGCAAAAAAAAGAAAATTTTATGTTTCGACCGATCAGTTTAGTAAATTTTCACGTATTTCGAGTCGCTGAATCGGAAGTGAATATTCCGAAGTTAGCCATTCTTTTCTTCCCCTTCCAAAAAAAACACTTTATACATTTTAGAGCCCCACAAAAAAAAGGAAGCGAGATGTTCCGAAGGACCAGCTTAGTAAATTTTCACGTATTATGAGTCGCTGGACCGAATACGAAATTGGAATTCTAAAGTTAGCTCTTGTTTCCTTCCCAATCACAAAAATGTAAAAAAAAGGTGTTTCTTGATATTAGGAAGGAAACAAGAGGTAATTTCGGAATTCCGACTTCGGATTCGGCATCAGCGACTCAAAATACGTGAAAATTTACTAAAGTGGTCCTTCGGAACGTCTAGTTCACAGCCCTCCAAAAAAAGTATTTGTTCCAAAGGACCAGACTAGTCAATTCTTAAGTATTTGTGTCACTTAATATGAATCTGAAGTCGAAATTTCAAAGTTAGATACTGCTTTCTTCCTAGCCTCAAAATTCCCAAACATAAAAAAATTCATTTTACGTAAGTTTCACAGACCCGCAAAAAAAGAATATTTTATTTTTCGACCGAACAGTTTAGTAAATTTTCACGTATTTCGAGTCGCTGAATCCGAATCCGAAGTCGAAATTTCAAAGTTAGGGGTTGCTTTCTTCCTAGTCTCAAAATTCCGAAACATCAAAAAATACTTTTTACGTAATTTTTACAGAACTACAAAAAAAATGAAAATTTTATGTTCCGACCAACATTTTTAGTAAATTTTCACTATTTTGGGTCGCTGAATCCGAATTTGAAATTTCGAAATTAGCTATTGTTGTCTTCCTAGCCCCTAAAAACGCTTCATACATTTTAGAGCCCCACAAAAAAAAAGAAAACTAGATGTTCCGAAGAACCAGCTTAGTACATTTTTATGTATTTTTGAGTCGCTGAACCAGAATCCGAAGTCGAAATTGTGGAGTTCTTGTTTTCTTTCTAACATAAAAAAACTACTGTTTTAGTAGGTTTTTTTAGCTAAAAAAATTATGAGTTCCTTTGAACCAGGCTAGTCCATTCTTACGTATCTTGGGTCGCTGGACCGAAGTTAGCTATTGTTTTCTTCCCAGACCAAGAAAGAACTCTTTTTTCATACATTTCACAGCCCCATAAAAAACTAGAGATTCCGAAGGACCAATTTCGTAGATTATAACGTGTTTTGAGTCGCTGATGCCGAATCCGAAATTCTGAAGTTAGCTCTTGTTTCCTTCCTAATCGCAAAAATGTACAAAGAGAGTATTTCTTGAGATTAGGATGGAAACAAGAGCTAACTTCGGAATTCCGGCTTCGGATTCAGTATCAGCGACTCAAAACACATGATAATTTGTGAAACAGGTTCTTCGGAGTATCTAGTTTTTTAAGGGGCTGTGAAATGTATGAAAAAAGTGTTTTTTAAGGTTAGGAAGGAAACATGAGCTAACTTCGGAATTCGGATTCGGCATCAGCGACTCAAAATACGTAAAAATGTACTAAACTGTTCCTCCGAAACATCTAGTTTTCTTTTTTTTGTGGGGCTGTGAAATGCATGAAAAACGTTTTTTTTAGGTTTGGGAGATAACAATAGTTAACTTCGGAATTCAATTCGGAGTGCGGCTTCAGCGACCCAAAATATGTTAGAATTGACTAGTCTTGGCCGATGGCACTCAAACTTTTTTCGTATATTTTTGCGGCTAGGAAAGAAACAGGAGCTAATTTTGGAATCGGATTCAGCGGCCCAAAATACGTAAAATTATCTAATCTGATCCGTAGAAACAATAATTTTTTCCTGTGGGGCTGTGAAATCTACGAAAAAAGTGTTCGTTGAGATTTGGAAGAAAACAAGAATTGATTTCGGATTCGGTTTCAGCGACCCATAATTATCAAAATTGGTCCGTCGGACTTCTGGGTTTTCTTTGGGACCCTATAAAACAGACATATTGATATTTAAGAAATAATTATTTATTTGTATTCTATAGCTAATTGTTTTGAAAAATATTGAGTTTCAACTCGAATAATCTAATATTGACAATTAATAAATTCGAATAAATTTGTGGTCCACATACATGAAAATTCAAGAAAGAAAAAATTTGGCCCACTTTATTGTGATAGGCTGCTTTTTATTTAGATTGCATGAAAGAGTACCACTTTTACATAAACTCTAAATTGCCGTACCTTATCAAAGTATAAAATAAATTACTTTACAGCATACAAAAATTAAAAATTGAATAATTTTTAATTTTCACGTGTTAAGAAAAACCCATGTTTATTCTGCATGCAGAAAGCATTTTGCTTTTTTTTACGTAAAGTGCCTAACTGTGAATGATTGAAAGAAATTTTTGCAAATTTGCTTACCTAAGTCTGTTAATTTTTAGTGAATGTTTGAAAGCAATTTGAACGTAAACGTTTAGCTTTTTGTTGTTTTGCTTAGAAAAGTCGTTAAACACGATTGCTCTGTGAATGTTACTCGTGAAGGAGGCAAGGTAGGTTTAACAATTGCCAAACTCATCCTTAGAATATAGATTATTCCTGGGCGTTTAGACAAAATTGGAGAATAGATGGCTGATGCCCAGTTTGCTGGCGACTGCGACATGAGATCGTCACTGGTAATTTACCTGGAAACTATCAATTGAGTTGTGTAGCTTTGCTTCATAGACTAACAGGAATTAGCAATAAAAATCATAATTTACTTTTATTCGTTCCTATTTTGTTTTACTTTTAATTCCAATTGTAAAATGTATTTTTTACTCAGCTGTTAGTCAATTTATTTTAGAAGGTTTCCATTTTCTTCTGATATTATCAACATCATTCTTCACTCATTTGCAATCATATCCTTGTCATCAGGGTGTCTATGTGACTGGAAAACCGCGATTTTTTTTTCTCGATTTTACGTAAACAGAAAGAAAAAAAACAGTCTTAAACAGATTTTAACTTGTAAACTTGTTTACACTTTCAAAGAGATAAGAAAACTGAAGTTATGGAAAAGTTTAGAATATCTTAATTTGGAAACTATGTACACTGTCGGTTTTATTTTAAAAGATTAATTTTAAATTTGGAAGATTTTAAAACAATCTCAAAACATAATTTTGGAAGGTTCCAAGAGAATAAAAAATTTAAGATTCCTGGGAAAACTTAAAATGATTTTTTGTTTTGAAAAGTGGATTTTAAGAAAAAATTGAAAAAGATTTCAAAACATTTAAAATGCTTTCCTTAGGTGTAAAAAAAAAGAATTTAAAAGATTTTAAGCAAAATGTTTTAAAACTTTCAAGATTAGAAAATTTGTGAAAAAATTGGAATAACAAGAAAAAAAGATTTTTATGGATGTTGAAGGGCTTGAAGAGAATAAATTTGGTTGTAAGATATCTGGATAAATTTTAAGCGATATTTATTTGATGCAAAATTAATTTTAAGAAAAAATTAAAAAAGATTTAGAATGGTTTCCTAAAATTTCGAGAAATAAAGTTGAACATGTTAAGACAAGAATTTTACATTTTTACAGAATTAGAAGATAGAAAAATAATTAAAAACTTGAAAAGATTTCAAAAAATAAAGAAAAAAAATGAATTTTTAAAGATCTTCAATAAAAAAATGGGATGCTTCTTACAAATTTCCTAAAACTCCTGCGAAATTTTTTAATGATTTTTTATTTTAAGAAATGAATTTTTAAAGACAATTTTAAAAGATTTGTAAAAATGTCGAAGATGATCTGAAAGATTGTAAAGTAATTTTTTTCATTTTAAAAGATTTTTCTTTTTTTGATGATTTTAACTTTTTTTTTAAATAAAATCTGTTTTAGTGGAAATGATAGATAAGAAATAAAAAAAAAATAGATAAGAAAACTGAAATTATGGAAAAGTTTAGAATATCTTAATTTGGAAACTATGTACACTGTCGGTTTTATTTTAAAAGATTAATTTTAAATTTGGAAGATTTTAAAACAATCTCAAAACATAATTTTGGAAGGTTCCAAGAGAATAAAAAATTTAAGATTCCTGGGAAAACTTAAAATGATTTTTTGTTTTGAAAAGTGGATTTTAAGAAAAAATTGAAAAAGATTTCAAAACATTTAAAATGCTTTCCTTAGGTGTAAAAAAAAAGAATTTAAAAGATTTTAAGCAAAATGTTTTAAAACTTTCAAGATTAGAAAATTTGTGAAAAAATTGGAATAACAAGAAAAAAAGATTTTTATGGATGTTGAAGGGCTTGAAGAGAATAAATTTGGTTGTAAGATATCTGGATAAATTTTAAGCGATATTTATTTGATGCAAAATTAATTTTAAGAAAAAATTAAAAAAGATTTAGAATGGTTTCCTAAAATTTCGAGAAATAAAGTTGAACATGTTAAGACAAGAATTTTACATTTTTACAGAATTAGAAGATAGAAAAATAATTAAAAACTTGAAAAGATTTCAAAAAATAAAGAAAAAAAATGAATTTTTAAAGATCTTCAATAAAAAAATGGGATGCTTCTTACAAATTTCCTAAAACTCCTGCGAAATTTTTTAATGATTTTTTATTTTAAGAAATGAATTTTTAAAGACAATTTTAAAAGATTTGTAAAAATGTCGAAGATGATCTGAAAGATTGCAAAGTAATTTTTTTCATTTTAAAAGATTTTTCTTTTTTTGATGATTTTAACTTTTTTTTTAATAAAATCTGTTTTAGTGGAAATGTCAATAATTACATTTGTCGTTAAAAATTTGAATTTTTTGTATTAATTCAACTGTTTTTGATTTTAAATTAAATTTGTTTATTGATTGAACTGGTTAAAAATTAATCTTGCTTAGTTGAAGATTGAAATATTTTGTTTTGACAATTTTTCTTTTTTTTTATGTGCTCAACTGTTTTTGATTATAAATTAAAATCTTTTTTTAATAAAAATTAAACTTTTGTTTTAAATACTTGTTAATCTTTTTGAACTTTCTTAAAAATCTTAGAAAAATGATATTTAAATTAACTTAACAAATAAACTTAGAAAATAAATATTTGCAAGAAACATTTTTTACAAATATTTTAACAAAATTATTTCAAAGTAGGATCACTTTATTCAGAATTTTAATAGCTTTCATTCTATTTAGGAGCAACAAAATTTACCTCAGAATTCATCAAATTACAATCCAAAATTAAACAATTTTGAATACTAAAAAATGAATTATGGGAATTATTTTTCATTAACGTAGAAGCCAATATTAGGCATTAAAATAATCAACTATTGCGCCTTTGTGAGTTTGTAAATAATTAAATGACTATTCGACTGGTAAAGATGAAAAATTAACGGGTAAATGCCGGAAAATTTTTAATCATCCGCCGGATGAGGATATGTTTGATAAATTTTTCATCCTGTGAATCTAGAATCGCAGGCTGAAGGTAAGTAAACTTCAGTCCTGGTATAGTGTATTTTATTTATTTTTATTTTTTCACGTTGTCAGCAGGATTTTTCAGTTAAAATATGCACAGGATAGGGTTTCTGTGAAGCTACCAAATTTCCAGTAATTTTACAAATTAGCGGATACTTTCTGTTAAAATTACAAACTCAGTAAACATTACAAAAAATATCCGCAAAATAAAATTACTCAAATTCGGTAAACTTTACAGAAAATGCTGTTCCTATTTTAACCCAGAGTGAGAAACTTACATGTCGTGTCCTTATGAGAATATCCCTTTTTTCATGTTGGCAATTTTTAATGTGACCTTGCTTAATAAATATCATGAAAGTTTCTCCTTATCGCTTCTCACGTACCTTGTCACGCACGTTATTTCGCTCACGCGAATAATATTGTATAGAAACTTACATTCATGCACAGTACATACACATCATCTCATGCGATACAATCATGTTTATTTTATATTATTTTCTATTCAAAAATAATAAGGGATCAGAATTAATTCATAAATCATCAAGATTTTCCGTTATAAAAATCTAGGACCAGACACTAAAACGTTCATTGCTGCCTTTTATTTAATTACCCAAATTTTTGATTCAACATCTCTCATCGCGACGCGTCAAGTTCATAAGTCCTCCTCCTCTACCCTCTTCTCCTTCCTCCTTCTCCTGGCCCTCCCGCTCCTCCTTCTGCTTCTACTCCTTCTCCTCTGTCTCCTCTTCCCATTCTTCTATTCCTCTTATTCTTCCTCTTCCTGTTCCGTCTTCTTCTCTTCCTATGTCTGCTCCTCCTCATCGTCCTGCTATTGCCCCTCTTCCTTCTGCCTCCTCTTCCTTCTCCTTTTTCTACTCATCTTCCTCCTTATCATGCCCCTCCTGCTTTTGCTCCTTCTCCTGTTCCTTCTCTGTTTGTCTCAAAAGAGCCCGAAAGGAAGTAGTTGAAGGCTAATTTTGTTTTGTAAGCTGCAAAGTGTTACGCTTTTCTCGCATAAAAGAATTCATAAGGAAGCAGATTTCATTTCGATCGATTCATTGTAGAAAGTCCGTTTTATCAATACTTTTAAAGTAACTTCTTTATTATTTATTTGTGCGATTTTTCATCCGTTTTCCAAAATATTCTTTCTTATCAATTCTTGTGCAAAAGATTTAATAAAGAAACCAATAAAGTTTCAATAAATAAATAAACGAGGGATGCCTTCTAGCCTTTTGTAATTCATTTCTGGCAATGTATTCTTGGCACTGAATATTGATTTTCACAAGTACATAATAAGCGGTAATGCATTTGAAGGACTATTAAATTTGTCTCTTCTTAGTGTATCACGTTCATTCGCCACAGATCATTTCAAGTAGGGCAACTAAAATCGAATGTTTTTCGCAAGATTATGATTTTTTCTTGATTTTTATTATCGAATAAAGATTTTACCATTTCTATTGATTATTTTTTTCATTATAGTTGATGCCTATTATGATTTTGTTGAATTTAATGAAAATGTCACTTTTAAAGAGCACTGCGAATGCATTTCATTGCCAAGCATGCCCTGTCTAGTTTGTTTAAAAGGCATTTCTCATAGTTTAGCAGTTTTGTTTACGTTGTTGTTGTTGTATTATAGCAGGACCAGAATCCAGGGGCCAATGTTTTGACGAGTCAACCGCAAAGTGTTCGTAAGTTTTTACTAAGTATCACCACGCTTGTTTTTGCATCATTTTGATTTCTTCCTACAAACACGATATACTATTATACATCATTACTCCTTTTTGCTTTCCTTAATAATGCAAATGTAAGCACATTTATACTGATATTCTTAACAAAAAGATTTATCTCAACAAAATTATTATAACGGGAACAAATATGATTTATGTAGAAAAGTTTTGAAAGCGAGTTTTAGTAAAAGCTCAAAATTTTTCACAAAGATTCATCAGAATTCTTGGTCGGACCCAGAAAATCAATATCTGACTTCAGTTCAGAATTTGGGAAATTAGTGCAAAAATATGAAAAATCGACAAATTTGTGCGCTTTGACAAAAGTTTGCAGTTCTAAGGTCAATGTCCCTATTTCGGCTCATGTCCCTACTTTCGCTCAGATTGCAGTTCCATTAGTGTATATAAATATATAGTTCAAAGAATTTCAATAAAAAAAATATCAAAAATTCCCGCTTTTCTTTATCAAATGGCTGCCCTCCTGAAGGCAACTCTAAGATGAAAAAAAATTGGACAAGCTGCGCACCTCTGAGGATCCCGCGTTTTCGGCCATTACCTTGACGTTTGTGATTAGAGTGCATGCTCAAGAAAAAAAATAACAGAAAATT